>JAPSES010079316.1:0-24143 GCA_029822895.1 Maxillicosta whitleyi | reverse complement strand
TTTTAATTTTTAAATCAAAACTAAAAAAAACAGATTACCCCCCCCCCCCAACAAAAAAAAAAATAAAAAATAAAAATAAATAATAATAATTCATTTAATATTTGTAGAGTTCAGTGTAAGTCTATAGGAGGCAGATACCAGTATTTAGTGGCCATCAGTAGTATTACACCCTTAATATACTGCTACGTTGGTTTCATGCTAGCTGGTTACAACAAACTTAGACACATTTTTAATAATGATCTATGTTTGAACTTAAGCAATATAAGTCGTGTTTTGGGTACATGCAAAACACATAAATTAGAAGATATTTCCCTTCAAATTGAGTCTAAAACATGCCTTTCAGCCTCATATTTTGCCCTGATTACATGGGAAAAGCTGGTAAAACAAAGGCATGTGTGATATACTTGAACAATGTAGAAATCAAAGACATTCAGTGCAGAACAGTGCACAGGAATAAGTCTTTGTTGTAACCAGGAGACAGCTTGTGCATGCTTCTGTGCGAGTTAAAAACAGGAAGTAGAATGTGGCCTGCTCTCGCTTCTATATATACATAGTAGACTCATGCATCTGTATTCGTAGAGAGATCTTATATGTGAGAGATGACAGGCAGGAAGTAATACAGCTTTTCTCTAACCACAGCAGGTGAAGATGAGGGGGGCAAAAGGGGGTTTCACAGGAAAGTAAAAAGAAGTAAATGCTTCTTTGAAACAATACTGGGAAAATGAGTAGTTAAAGCCGAGTTTCTCATTAATATATGCTGAAAACTATTACAGAAATGGCTCATTGTGCCGTTTAGAAATCTTGTCAAACTGCACATACCTATAAGACTGCTTATGGTTTTATGGACATCTTGTTAGCTGATAATGTTAACAAAATCATAACATTAGATTAAGACGAATAATAAACTAATATTATAGTAAAAAGTTCTAGATGTAACAGATTGGGATTTTGTTTTGCCGAATTAATTGCATAAAAATGATCCCCAGTGTAACCTGCCAATGTCATGATGTTTAAAACCAAAAATGGAAATGACAATGCTTCGATTTGGGATTAAAAATAACTTGTAATACTGTTTGAAGCTGACTGTTCTATACACAAGACCTTTGCATTTCAGTTTCAACATGCTTTAAATGTGCTAGTGTACTTTATATTGTACCATAAAATTAAAGTTTTCATTGTTAATCCCACAAGACTCGCATAGTTGGATAGCAAAGTCAAATGTTTATTTACAGACTCTGTAAATTTTCAGAGAAAAGTGGTCTAAATACAAAAACAAAAAAAAGAAAGATGGCGGCTTATCTCCCTGAGCTTTACAAAGACCATGTGGGACCTGTAGGTTGACCGACAGAAGAGAGATGTTCTGTACACAGCCCTAATGCCACTTCATGAGAAATTACAAAAACGGAAGAAAAGTCATGCTTGTTCAACAGTTTCTCAGATTTTTTTACACCAAGAGTGATCTCTTCCACAAACAAATGGGGTTTTTACACCAAATTATATGATACAGGAAAAGAAAGACAGCTGTGGAAAGTTGAGTCACGGCCAAACTGATCCGAATACTATAAACAGCTTTTGTTCCACTGAATAGTTTAACACAGATATTGCCAATACACTTGTGTATTTTATCACATGATCTGAAAAAGTATATTTGCAAAAATAGAGAAGGGAAGACTGAGAAGTACAAGGAAGAAGGATCATATTTTAGCTCAGAAAGACTTTGTTTTTCTAGTCAAACAACAAATACAACAACAACAACCCCCAACGAACAAACAAGCTCAATGACCAACAAGGCATCAGGGATTGGTTCATTAACTATTTACATATCCTTTAATTTTATCCTTCATTCAGTTCTTCCTGACACAGGGTTTTCCCCAACATAATGCATTTCCTCCACCACTTTCCCCTTTTGAACCTCGGAAAAAAAAAAAATCCTGTTTTGCTTTGTCATGAAGCTTCAAGAGGTCACATAAGGAGACATTACTGCACCCTCAGAGCATAACAAGCCATGTAAGTGAATGCATCATATGCATACATAGATCAGAAAACTGAATATGCTGGTTTATTATCTTTCACGTCTAAAATTAAGCCAGCTCCTTTTTATTTATTTATTTTTTTTAACAGAAACAATTTGACAAAAATATAATTTAGACATGTGACGGGAAATTTTTTTTTAAAACATGAAAAAAAAAAAAAAAAACACCCACTTTTCCAAGTAACAGGATACAGTCACCAACTTCTCAGACAGACAAAATAGAGACAGCAGTGGCAGATCACAGTTATTAACATATCCATCCACAAACGAGCACGGGCATGGACAGTGTACTGTAGACAACAATCCTCACTGGTACCACACGTATGCGAGAATCAAGTCTCTGGGGTCATGATGCCAGCCATTTTGGAGGAAAGGACAGAGCGGTGGCCCCTGCAGTGTAAAAGGGCTGTCCATGGGGCACGGAGCCGCTGCCGTCCAAATGGAACAAACCGGTTCTGGGCCGAGACACACAGTGGTAGGTTTGGTAGGAAGGAGGTGGACGTGTCTGATCTTTTCAAGTCCGTTTGGGTGGCTTTGCAGTCCAGGATGATAACTTATTGTGTATTTGTGAGGTGGTGTGTTGCATGTGTGTATTGCTTTGGTGTCAAGCGCAACAAAGATGGTGTCACTTGACATTGAATGCGAGTCTGTTGGAGTGCCGAGGTGCAGTGATACCAGTGTGTGAAAGGGGGGAGTCAGTCAGAGACAGAACGGAGAGCGTGACGTTGTGGACTCTGCACCGGCCTCTAGTGCTGAGAATTCTGTGCCACCTGTCCGTTTTGGATGCTGCCGTTACTTTGCTCCTCTTCTTCCTCCTCATCCTCTTCCTCCTCCTCTTCTTCTTCTTCACTGACGAGGAACTCCTCAGGAGGCCAGCGAAGCTCCCCGCTCTCGACTTCTCCCTCCGTCGGTTCCACCACAATGGAGGGCAAACGGTCCTTGAGCTTACAACAGCGGTCGAAGTCTGAGGGGTCGGGGAATATCTACAGAAAAAAAAAAAAAAAGGTGAAAATATTATTAGTCTAATGTCTGGTAGACAGTTTAGGATTTTCATACAGACTAAAAAAACATGGGAGATCCTACATATTTTACAGCTTTTTAGTATTTTAGTCAAAAGAACACATACCAGACACAGGACCACACACTCAATGTTTATATGAAGCAATTTCAGAGTAGCATTAGGGACTCTGTATTCCCAGTACTCATGGATCTCACAGAACCTTATGTGATCAATCAAATTTCAGACAAAAAACAACAAACATGGGGGTGGACTTTCATTAGAAATTGGTTACGTCTGCCATGTTTAGCCCCTGAAAACAAAACGGCTCTGATTGAAGTCATTATCATGAAATCAGCATGGCTTTTTTTATATTTGCATGTTGGAATTAAGGTTTTATTGTTGGTCTTGGGCAGGGCTAGTGCAAGCTAATCATCTACTGGCTGGGGGGTCAGATCATTAGTGTGAACTGTATAATTTGTAAGATTAACCTTCAAAAATAGCCACAGCGGGGATGGACTTTTACCAGTAAGTTGGGGTGTTGGTGTTCACTGCCAAATTCCTGAAACTGTACATAATATGCAAAATAGAGCTGTTTCTGGCATGGAAGTAAAGTCCTGAAGTGTTCTTTAAAGTCTCCAGACTGCCTTAATATTTATTTTATTTTTTTTTACATTAATTGATTGGAACAAAATCACCACCACTGTACGAGTTGGCGGACGTGTGTTATTAGGGTTATAGTTTGGATGTAAACAAATCACTGACTGAAGCATCTGTGTTTAACATGCTGCTATATTTAACATGCTTAAGATACATAGATTAAGTCACTTATAATATGAATCAATTATTCCATGTGATTAAATAAACTGTGATGAAAGTGATTGACAGTTTTTTGTTTTTTTTTTAAACAGGCGTTACAGCTCTCTTGCTTGAGCAGGACTGGTTCTGTGTGTGTTTCTTTCTTTTCCCATGTTCACTTCCTGATGGGTGAACCTTATTAGCACCCTTGGGTGCACCTGGCAAACCACTTTACAGTACATACAACTCTGTCATCTTTATCAGTCCCATTCTACACCAGTCTGGTGCCTTGTTCTTTGTTTGGCTTTAGTCTCATTTGTTTTAATTTTGTGCCAATAAGACATCTTTCATCCAACAGTCAACATACTGATAATACTGCCTTAAAGGCTCTATGGTACATTGTTGAATGTCATTTTTTGTTACAGCTCAGTAATACAGTTGTACAGTTTCAAGTTGAAGTTTTGTCTCCCCCATATCTCTGTCAAAGCTCATGAGGACGTACATGACAGTGACTCATGGATATGCAAAAGCACTTCATCCACTTCCAGTAGCTTCTCATGGACCTAAACCTGTGGCTCCAATTCACCAGGGCCATTATTCTTTTATTGGGCTGAGACCAGTATACAGCCTCTAGCAGTACATCCTGTATGTATGATAAGAAATGTCAAGCCACAGCTAACTGTAAATACACATACACCTGCAATACATCCTTGACATAATGCCAAAGATGTACACTGATGATTTAAATATTAAAAAGGTGGAATATGAGAGGAGGGTCTTTGCATGTAGGGTGGGACATTTCAACCACTGCTTCCAACTGGAAAGGCAGGAACTTGTTTGTGAGCATATTTCTGATCGATACTAAATGGCTGCCGGATAGCAGTGCCTCTCCAGCCTCGTAGAAGTGTTACAGACATGACCAGAGGGCTAAACAGTGAAGAAGTGAAGACTAAACATGTGTGATGGGAAGTGGTTGCTTAAAAATCCCAGTGGCATACCTGCTCTTGCCAATCCCACATTCCCCGTACAAATGAACTATGTAGGTACTGAATCAGAAACAGGCTGCATAAGGAGCAGTTCCATCAGCAGTGTAAGTGCAGTGTGTCTGGTGAGATTTACAGTAAATGCTGCATCATGTTTAATCTGACCACTTTGAAAGGGATTGTGCCAAGCGGCTCATAGCTGCTTACAAATTCATTCAATGCCACCCACTACTCGGAAGATTATACAAGAGCATAATCAGAGCATTGCAAATGAATAAATAAAAAAAAAAAACATAACCCACAAAAGGTTTACTGGGAATGTGTTTATAAATAGTCATTTTATCCTAATAGCAGTTAACAATGAATACTCCTAAACATGTGAAGCAAGACCACACAATAGTGGGGGGAAAAAAAAAAAAAATCAGACTTAATTTTTTTTTTTTGTTTAGTATATACATATTGCAATGGGGGAAAAAAAATGACCATCAGCTCTATTAGAAAGGTCTCATATGGTGTGATATTAGCAAAATAATTTGCTTTTGATGCCATTTAGATCTGACTTTACACTCATCATACAGAGCACCAGGTGTTGGTCACCATTGTTGGAAAAAAAAAAAAAATAAATAAAAATAAAAAATCCATCATTGATGGTTGCCATTCATGCAATTAAACCTTAATTTTCAACAGTATTTTCTTGTTCCTCACCAATTTTCAGGTAGTGATAAGTGATTATTAGATAAATCATAGGCATAATGGACAAGTGGATTGTTTGCAACCATATGATTTTAGTGCCATGTGAAATTCAGACAAAGGGCAAAACTCAATGACCAAATGGACAATACATAGGACAGTGTGGACTGTGCTGGTTTAGATGATATTACAAATCATGCTACATGATTAAGCTATAAAGATTAGCCATTTTTTCAACCAGCCTAAAGTTTTTCCTCCTAACAAAAGGAGTGCATGTCACTACTGCTACTATGTTTCCAGACAACAGATGTGGATTAATTTATCAAAGAGCATTCAATGCTGCAGCACCTTGATGTTCGTGTTATGGTAATTAACTTACCATCATTAGATTAATGAGTCTCAGAGGACTGGTGAACTATCACTAAGGATCAATGTGGTCACATTACAGAAATGCTTACCGAATAGAGATCAAAAAGCCAGTGACTGAATCATTCATATATATAGTCTCAACTGATTTAATGGTCTAAAATAATGTCTACATGAAGAGAAAGGACAGTTCTCAGAATGTAAATTCAAAGATTATCCCATCTTTAATTCCAAATCAGAGATATTGTCACGACTGATGACAAATTAAAGATTTGGTTCTAGTAATCATCCGTTTGGACATACAAAAACATGAAGAGTAGCTTCTACTGTATTTGACTTTTGTCTAAACCAGATTTAAATTAAATTAGTTTAGTCATTAAAAATCTACCATGGTACAACATTAAAGTATAAAACACAAATGTAACAAAAAGGTTCCCAGGTCATTTTCTGAAGTTAATTTTCCTAACATTTTGCCTCATTAACAGCTACCATTGTCACTTGATAAAATCTCCTTTAACCGATTAACTGAAATGTTTTGACAGTTCTTTTGGGGATTTTTTTTTAATGCTTACAGTGCAAGCTGTGATGTGAGGTTACCTGTAAATAACCTGTTGCAATGATATGTCAACATGTTCACAATATTGGACCAGTCGAGTCCAATTAATGAATGGAGTCAAATAACTGTCAGACAAAAGAAGTACCAAACTTCCCTGTAACATAGACCATCATTGGTAAAGAAAAACAAATGTTATGATGCTTATTATTCCATTTATCAGCCTGTCCTGACTAGTTCACAAAGGTGGCAAAGATGACGCAAGATCCAGAAGATTAATGTTGTGTTTATGTGACAAGTCAAGAATGATTGTGGTTCACTGTGCAGCAACAAACCCTCACATTTTCTGCCCAACTGACTTTTCTTATAGACTTGTTGGAAGATGAGAACCATGTGACGATAATTCTGAAACAATATATTACACATCCCTGACACTTCACTGCAATAACAAAAAAAAGAGAACAATAATATCGGTAGATTGAGTTGTGTTGAACTGTGTGCGGTAAACTCAGATGTTGCATGAGAGACATTCTGACAGGACGGATTACATGAATTCTCTGTCCTTACAAAACTGGACATTGATATGTCCAACTTTCTTTGTTCTCAGGAACCAGAGAAACGGCCCAAGGGGAAATGAGGCCTGCTGCTCCTGGTCCAAGAACAGCATTTTTTGCTGTTGTTTGGATAAAGTGGATGAATATTTTTAGACCTGCATATTTCATTCCAAGACATTATTGGGGAGGGGGGGGTGAAGGGGCAGTGTCGCTGTCTGGGCAAGGAGCCCAGTGGAAAGAAAGCATTAGATGAGGCAGGAGAGAGAGACTGAGACGAGACAGAGAAGATCCAGCTGTGTCCACGTCCCAGTGAATTCCATAGGAGACAAACGAGAGGGGAGGGGAAAAAGACAAAAAGCTATAAATATGTTGTGTGAATTTGTCAGGTAATGAAAGTGTGCATGTGTCTGTCTGGGGCCTGTGCATTCTCTGAGGACAGCTGCGTAAAGAACCATGCCAAGAGGTGTGATTATGTTTGTGCAATTATGTGCGAGTATGACTGTTCATGTCTGAAGTCGCGTGTGCATCCTGCATTTCCTGGCCTGTGCTGCCAATCCTCGCTGTGCGTCACCACCGAGGGGGAGTTAAGGCAGTAAGTGACCTTGCCTTTGGACCCCTAGCTAACACATGTCATAACTTGTTTCACTTCTAGCGGCAGGAAGCTACAACACATCAGCCAAGCACAATGTGTGCTATTTTAGACTCTTTTGGGGTGTGAGAGGTGGGCTGTCGGGGAGGGCGAGCTGCAAGCCTGAATCATGTCAGTGCATTTTGAGATGATAATTCAGTAAATCAGAACCATTGACTCCTCTTTCTTTCGTGGGCCGAAGTCATTTCAATACCTTTTAGTAGGTGCAGCTGGTATTTAATGGTCAAAGCCCCTGACGCTCATTATGGAGGAAGTCACTGCTGCTGGAGTCACTGGTTCATACATGGCTTCTCTAAGGAACGGCCGGGACCTTGGGCAAATTGGCTGAGGTGCGGAAATCCAGAGTGAGGATGGAAAAGAGCGGAGAAGTGGCACATTGGCAGTGTCCTTTTCTGCTGCTTCCCCCTCTTCTGTTCCTCTCAGACAGACTCGCAGCTGGGGTGTGAACTGTTGAGAAAGGAAGCCAGCTTCTTCCTCTGGGTCAGTCTACATCCTCTCAGAGTAAATATCGACATAGTGAATGGAGTAAGCTGCGTCTGAACAAAAGCTCTGACAAAGTTGGATTTCCATCTAAATGAATTAAATTTTTTTGTGAAATTAATGTGCATGTTTATCCTGCTCATTATACAAGTATTCATGTTTAGCACTATATTAGTTCTGGTGACATACACAGGCAAAAAAAAAAAAAAAGTCACCTGGATTTTATAAAAAGGAAAAAAAAAGAAGGTTGCATTAGATTGATTTTATTACTGCACTGATATATCTAATATATTTTAGCAAGAATCAAGTTATTAAACTCCAACTGATGCAGTGAGTAGGGTCTTATTTCTCAAATGATCATTTTACTGGACAGCATAAAAATTGGACAATGTCACAATTTATCTGGTCATTGTTTTTTTTAAAGGGTGATTCAAGGACCTTGAGATGTCTTTTTCACACATGAACGTGCCACCACAGAGTCCAGACCTGAACCACATTAGCACTTTCAGACTGACACAGAACCATACCGGTTCCGGGTCCTGCGCTCAACTTTGAACCAATGTTCAGGAGCCAGAACCAGGCTGATCCATGTTTGCCTGCTGAGGTCATGTCTCTGATTTAGTGTCGCTGCCACCTTCTCCACAGCAGATATTCCAACATGGTTTGGTGCAGATAAATAATTATCTGTATAAGGAGTATAAATTGTTGCAGGTACTCAATAGCAGTGTTATTTTCTCTGCTGTGAACGCATTCGCTTTGGCCACTTCTGGTCTTTTTTTGCAGTGAAGCAATGCCCTCCGTCAATGGACTCCCATAATGGTACGAGCAAGGGTCGTTCACAGGCACGCACTTTGGTTCACAGTGTAAGTGGTGCAGGAACCAGCTCTGCCACCAGGCTGGCCTGTCTGAAAACAGCTGTTGACAATCTTTGGAATGTACTGGAGAAGTTTACATAGCAGCACATCAGTCCCATCAGAGCAAGATCTTGGCAAAAGTGTCAGTTTCCATTCAGTGGCATTTTGTTTGTTTCATGCAATTCTGTGATCTTTGCATTCTGCCAATACATTTTTTTTTTTTTACCTTTAGCCATTATTTATCCAAACTATCTGTTTCTATCTTTCATCCAAACACCAACTCTTCCACCCATCCTAAATATGAAAATGTGTGAAATTTAAAGTTTTGATTTTGATCGATGTAGAAGAAACAAACTACTGAAAGCCCACTTAAGACTATTTCATTTAATTAGTTTCAGTATGAGATAACTGTATTTCAGTATAAATTCTGTAAAATGTTAATGCCTTCTTTGTTCACCATGAGTAAACTGACAGCAAATACGACAAAAAGCTACTAGTAACAACATGTGCATGTTAAGTAGTTTTGTTTCCAAAATGGCCCAGCTGAAGTGACAGTAAAACAAAGCCAGTGGAAGCAGCTTGTCAGGACCAGCTGATGGCTCTTACTCTCATCTCACTGAATCTACAATGTTTATTTCTGTGTCAAGCCACAGTAAACTGAAGATGAGAGTTTCCTCACAGAACGTTATGATAAAGGGTTACCTCATATAACCTACTGGACAGTGCTACGAACAACAAATGGTTTTAATTTAGAGATAAAAAAAAAACCAAAACACAGTTATCGGACAGATCACTAAAACCACATTTACGCAATAGCACTTTAGACTCATTATGTAAAATTTACATATTGCTGTTTGTAAGGGAGTCTGTTTAGTGCTAAAAGCAGTTTATTGATGCAACTCCATTCCTAACCTGTTAAATGCTAGTGCACACAAATAACAATAGTAGTAGAAGAGTGGGATCATGGGAGCTGTTTTCAGCAGTTACAGATGAAAATACTAATGGTGACATGGGACGGGCAGGAATCACATTCACAGACAAGGTAATTTAAGTTTTATTTACATTGTATTTAATGAGATATATTCATGTTATCTTCAAAACAAATGGCTGCAAATAACATTAAAGTTATTTTGAAAAAAACAATAGGCATTTTTTTCTGGTTTCAAACATTGTAGGTATGCATCATAATAAAAATTATAATTATATAGGGCTATATATTCCCTACACATTCTATTAATTTAATTTAGTATTACATGTGTTTGCAAGGTTTAGAACTGCTGCATTCTTCACATATTCAATGACAAAGACACCATTATGTGCTGTCTTGCATGAAATTAAGACAAAAGATGAATTGACTGCAAAATCCCTCCCTTTTCCATACAGGATATAAAATCCCTGCGGAAAATGCAGGTGCTGGTCAAAATTCAGAGACGTGGTGGCAGCTCCCACATGACCACACTGATGCTGATCCAATTCACAATAATGAATAACCGAAGACAGGTAGAAAATGACCATGCCACATAAATATGTAGAGATGGGGAATTGGGAAGGAAGCGGTGTCTCATGTGTTCATGTGTGTCCTACCTGGAAGGAGAGTCTGTCCTTGCTGGGGCTGAGCCTCATGTCCTCCATGGGGGTGCTGTTGATCATCACCTCAGTCATTTCTCGGCTGGGCACAAACACTGGGCTGCAAAGATGAAGGACGAGAAACAAACTATAATCAGAAGTAACGACATGCAACATAAAAAGGAAAGCAAATATGTTTACAACAGTATAACATCCCAACAGAAAACACACACCATAGATATATTTTACATGTGTTCTGTTGTCCGTCTTGTCTAATCCTCGTAGCTGGTACCAGTGAGCTGCTGTTGGTTTTGTGTATTGTACTTTGTATTTCTAGTTTATTTGACCTAGTTTTTTCAAGCAGCTGTTTTTTTTTTTTTTTTTTTTTTTTTTTAGTTGATCCTTACCAAATAACATGAGCTAGTTTTCTTTTGTTAGATAACTCATGTGCTTTCTTATGCTTGACTTTGTTCTTTTTCCATCTTGGTTATTTTTGTTTCCCCTCCATTTGTTACTTCACTTAATTTAAGGGCTGATCTAGGATTAGAACTCAGGAACCAAAAATTGTACTCCTTGACCACTCATGATTAGAGAGCTGGAACGGGTCCATTTTGAATCCGCCCTGCAACATCCTCAAAGCAATACAGAAAGACCCCTGTTAGGCTGACGAAGGTCAAGGTGTTAACTGCCTAAGAACTGGTTGTGAACTTTAGTGACATCCTGTCAACTTGTGAGACAGAGCAAGCCTTTCTCTGAATGTTGATATCCAACACACAATTCAATACAATGTATAGGTTGGCATACTGATACCAGATCTGAACTGACTGAGGATATAAGGAAATGAAAATAAAAATAGAGTACAACAGAAATAAGACATGAGAACATTTTGGGGGTAAATAGCCTGATATAAAGCATATTTATGTAGTTTTATACAAATCAGCACATCATGCTTTTTATCCAAGTTGGTATTTAAAGGTGTTGTCCACTCCTGCCCTTTTTAAACACAGTCATAACACTGAAACCAATGGTGGCATTTATTAGTGTTTTTACAGATATATAGTTGTGTGACAAATTATTAGATCATTAAAAACAATGGTTATGCAATGAAGTACCAACTCCTGTGTGCATGATGCGACTAAAACAGACAAAAGAAAACATGGCACTTTTTGTCAGTACAATGACATAGCTATTGATGTAAAAACATAAGTGATTTTGGTTATTATTATTATCAAGAAAAACATGGAAAATGGCTCGATACGAGCTCTGAAATTAAACTCTTATGAGCTATTTTTGTGGTTATTATATTTGTCCAAACAAATGTACCTTTAGTTGTACCAGGCATTGAAATGAAATGAATTAAATGAATGAATGAAACAAGGATGGTTTAATAATGTTCTGCAACTGTATACTGTACATTTCTGTTGCAAACGCTGGAGGACATTCGGGACAAATTGATAATCAAGTGCCTGGTGATGCACAGAGACAGAGTTGAAAACCAGTTGTTCTGCTTCCAGTGTTTGAGTTTGTTTAGACTCTTCTTGACTACAACACAAACCATCAATGCTCTGCTGCACCAATACTGAGAAGAGCTGCACAGATCATGACACGGTGAGCTTAAGGTGACCGTTTCTAAATACAGGATGACGTGCTCTTGCACTAACAGCAACAGAACACAGTCATTGTGAGAGTGTGCTGGGGCGTGCTCCGGTATTTGACTGTGGAGGAACTCGGTGCACTCAGTTCCATCAAGGCTGGGCCAAACTTTCCATTTTAGATGAAAGTTAACAACAGGCTGTTTATCCATGTTCAGTGCATCCACTAGCCGGTATTGTTATCGTACAGCTCCAAGCAGGTCACAGGACTGACATGGGCGCCGTCTTGAGAGGAGATGCTGAGCGGCCTTCTCACGTGTTCTATTTATATGCGGTGCCTTTTGGTCAGTGGCCACAGGCTTGTGGTTTGTGTGGTCTTCAGCTTTAAAGGACAAAGGAAACTGAACAAGGAGCTTACTCATATCGTCACATTTTCTGATTCACTGGATACATGTTTTCTCTTTTTTTGAAGTCTAAATAAAAGTCTTTATTTTTGGTTGCAGTAGAATGATGAACTATCATACCACATCGCAGATTAAAACATACATTTCATAAAAAGTAATGAATGAATGATTATGTAAACACAAACCTTCACTACAGTCTTACTCATAAACCCCCACGTCAGTATTTTGATGACATTTTAATTCAACACTGTCACTTCATGTGTGGTTACAACATGAAACATATTCTCCGCTGGAATTTCTGCCTTTTTGTCTCCATCTATGACTCACTCGAAAGTCAATGGTACAGAGCTTCCCTTTTATGAACACAATCACACCTCCATGTTTAGTAAAACATTTATCACCTTAAAATTTAACACATGTTTGTTTTAGCCAGATTTTTTTTTAAAAGGCATTACGTAGGTTTAGATCTGGAACATTTAAAGCACTGTAATTCAAATTATTTGTGTTTTAAGTAGGGCTGGGTGATAAAATGATCAGGATGTATTTTTATATAAACAAACCACTTGCCCAGCTGTGAATTATTGCAGAAATCTAAAGAGTAGGACATTAAAATTACCTTGGTGATAAAATCATAAGTAAAGCAACAATATGGTAATGATTCCATCACAATACAGCCATAAATTACTCTGAAATAAGTATCACTATTATTTTATTGCCCTGTTAAGGGTCTATCATGTTGCGATCATAAAGAATATTTTAAAAACATTAATAACCATCAGGACCAAAGTAGCTGCAGCTATTAAACTTGATGATCAGACATTTATCATATTATTTATCATTTGGCCATAATTGCACAGACTTAGACAAACACCTCAGCTGGATGCCGGGTGGTCCAAAACTCTAGAAAGCCTCATCAAATCACCATGAAGTAACCTTTACTCTACCAGTCAGACCACATGGCATACAATAGCCGGATATCCAAAAATAATCTAAAAAAAAAAAAAAAAAGGAGGCGTGAAGGATATGCAAGGTTTAACATGGAAAAAATAATGTCAGCTGGGGCTTGCTCTTGCACTTTTTTCATCCTGGAGTGGGAAGAGTGACTGAGGCATGCAAAAACCAGAGGAGGAGGAGGAGGAGGAAGACCGAACGGTGAAGACCTGAGCAGATGAGAAGGGAAGAGAGAGAGGGAAAGAAAGATAAACACTGAGGCTTTGCCAGTCATATTTCTGTTCGGGGATCGTATAAACATCCTGCTCAGCTAAGAATAACAGAACATCAGCCTAATAAAACATAAAGGGGCACAATAAGTAGGAAGTGGGGGGTGCACTAGTAACAAGTCGACCTGGGAGGAAACAAACATACAAGCACACCAATCATATCTATTAGTGCATTGACTGTCAAAAGTCTGAACGTCATGTCCATTTTTTCCCTTTCCAAATGGAACATCATCTTCCTAGAGACATTAGATATACAGTATATATGTGATCTGAATAACCAACCTGTAAATGTATGACCAAAAAAAAAAAAAAAAAAAAAAACCCAGCATGGCCCAGAGTTGTGCAACTCCTGCCTAGTGTTGTAGGCAAAGTCAAAGCCATGACCAGGCACACAAAAGACCTTCAGGCATATCCGTCTTATGATTTATCATGAACAAAATGTCATTTAGGAACAGCAATTTGTCGCCATATACCATGTCCTCTCAATATCACAAAGACAATAGTGACTGAATGTGCTACAACCCTCCACCACCACAAAACTGATATGTTCCGTGTGTGAAGTGAACTTCCTATAACAACAGGTACTGAGTAAATGACAGCATTTTCTAGGATAAAGAGAATGAGAATATTTGCCTTTTTTCTTTAAAATAAAATGCACATAATTTCCCCCAACAATTAGTGAAATGAGCAAACATTAGCCGACAAGCCAAAGCAGTCAACGAGAATGATTTAATAAACTCAAACTGTGCCCAGAATGTTGAATGAACACTGGTGACTCCACTAAAACATAACAAAAGAATAAATCTATGCTAAAAATAAAATTCATCTCACGCGCATGAAGAAAAAATTATGTTTGTGATAGATTTTGGGTAGCAGTAATGCAGAAAAAGAAACTTAGCTAAGTGTTGACTAGGTGGAAACGGACATATATAGTATCCAAAAATGTCTTTAAGACTCCTAAAGAGTGACATGGTTACTCTGTGCATCACATAACACTTCTTTTCTTGATAATTCTTGAGTGGCACTAAATGTTTGACGTGTCTGCAGATGTCTGGGTAAAACACTGCACTGCGCAACTTGCACTGTTCCACCATGAAAAGTTGGAAGCAGCCCAGTTTTCCATACTTATACATCTGATAATGTACAGTTTAGTGATATCCCTTCAACTGGAGTCTTCAGTCCACTTTGTTTGGAACCATAACAAGGCTAAGTAAAAATGCAGAATGAATCAGAGGACAGATCGACACAGTCAGAAACTGGTTTTGATACCGATTTCCAGGACAAACACGTTCCACTACTACACCACCAGTCAGTGCTACTACTACTTCTGCTGCTTCTGGCTTCACAAACGTACACAACATTTTTATATCCATCTGATTGTTTAGTTAAAATCCAAGAAACAGTTCGTTGACTCATTCATCAGTCTGGTGTTGCAGACGGCATATTCTCCATCAGTAAACCCTTTGACCCAGGCCAGAGAATGCAGACCTGGACGTGCCAACTTCCTAATGTCACACCCAGCCGGGACACAGATGGACAGTCAGGACGAGACGTACAAACACGTACCACTTGTTCAAATTACATTAAAAAGGATTAGCAACATTGACACAGGAACTAAAAAAAAAGAAAGTTGCCTGTTAGGTTAAAGAGTTAAAGTCATCAGCCTGACCCTCATTACCTCCTGAACAGGACATGGTGTAACTGCGGTATTTCCAGACAGTGGTACCACTGACACAGTGACAAACCAATAGACTTAATGCACTGACCTAGTGATTAGTGGAGCAATAGGCTATACCTTAACAGTCTCTACTTTCCATCGTTAAGAGCTTATCTTTAATTATATTAGGCCTATTTATTCATCATGTTCCTGCAGCTCAGGTCAGAGTACAGGTTTATAAAAAGACAGGAGTAACATTAGCATGGACATGAGTGTTATAGTCTGTAAAAAAAAAATAAATTATAAAAAAACTTATTTGGATGCAACACCTTCATGTGGCCAAATCATTCTGAAAGACATAATGTAAAATCATATTAGGAATCAGTAAACTATAGTATGCAACTGAACTGATAATTTAACTGCATGTTCTAGTGAGCATTCTATATGCAGAACAATTAGTGAAAAATAGGATTAAAATCCCAATCTGTACATTTTGCTTAGATTTTGGTATAAATCCCTTTCAAGACCATAATAAAAATGATCATTTCCTCTAAAATTAAGACTGATGGTTATTGCTATATCTCTCAATGATTAATATTTGTTCTGTTGCATCTTTTAAGTAGTTCAGGTATATCCAGAGACGCATAGTGCCTCAAATAGTTATTAACCATTTATATTTTCTCTATACTAAAAACCACCACAGCTATAGATTTTGGCCCTTAAAAGTTGAAGAATGCTTTATTTCTATTATATTATTTTCCACTACTATAATCAAAGCCCTTGTTCCTTTCACTATTCACCACTCACTTGACTCTTCTATCAAGGTGGTACATTGAAGAGCACAGAGTGTACTTGACAGATGTTCCAAAACTGATGACGGACACATTTTTAAGGGTGCACGTTAAATACTTTCCTTTACTACTGTTTAACCACTGATGGTCAGTTCTTTTTAGCATCTACATTTTTCATTTAACACGTTCCTGCACCTTTCTACAAATGAAATTTAAGACTTTTCAAAACCTTTTTAAGAATTAGAACACAATTTAATGCCCATTTCATGGCAACACTGACTCCAAGAATTTATTAAAACTTATTAATTTACTCCAACGCCTCGATTCCCACTGTTCCAACTCATTTCTCACCATGGGCAGAGTTTGCACTAATTGGTTACTAATTTCAATATAAATTGTCCATATGGAATACCTTAAAGACTTTTTTTTTTAATGGTATTAAATGCAGATTTGTAAATTCTAGATTTTAAGAGACCCTTATTTCAGTTAAATTAAGCACCTAAAATTGCACTGAAATACTATAAACTTTACTTTTCAATCTAAATATTTTAGTACTTATAATGAAACCAAACTAGATTTTTCCAAGGGTATTGCCATTGTAGTTTTTCAGTGTTACGTAGTTGGTCCCTAGGTTTTCACAGTAGTTTCAACAGAACATCAGGTTCATGTGTCTGATTGTACAACACTAATGCCATCATGTTGGGGTGTCGACAGAAGCCCGAGTGGCCTCTTATACAATCTCATCCTGAGTCACATCTTGCATTATCCACATTGTTTCCCCTCTGCAAACCCCCTCCTTTCTTACTACTACTGTCGTAAATCTCAGGCTGCTTGGCGACACGGCAAAGCTGGCGATGTTCAGTGCCAGCACTAAGCTTTTGCAGGTATGCGAGGGGCTGAGAAAGACCCCCAGCAGTGCAGGGGAATGAAAGATCTCCCTGCCACTAAAAACGCATCATGGATCAGTTAACACTCCTGTGGTTCATGTTAATCTTTAGTGATGCATATGGGAGTTAAATATTCTGTATGTCTGGCAACTTAATCCTGTGACACATTATGTGACCAATTCCAGAAACGCATTTCAACGCAGAGAAAAATCTGCATTGACTTTTCCCCCCCTAATCCCACCCTGGATGAAAGTATTCCGATGGAAAACATTCATTATTTCCTGATGTTAAACCAGTAACTTCGATTGTATTTATTCAGTAACACAAATTTACTTACAATGATATATATAAAATGCAGTGAGACAGTGCATGAATATTTGTCTATAAAACCTAGCAAGAGTTATGAAGTAAAAATATCAAGATATTTAACTCAAAATTTGTCAAGACAGTGTACATTTCGTCTTAAAAATAAAAGTGAAAATTAGTTATATTACTACTATTTACTCAAGTTAAAATGCTTCAATTCTACAGCTAAACATATGTAACTGTTGAAATGAACATGTTATACAGATGTCTGTGTTCACACATTAAAAAATAAAACACTGCAGAAACAACATACTTAAATGTGGCAAAAACAAAGTAACCCAACAGAACAGAGACGGGCCTTATACTGAAAGCAAAAAGTGTGGTTACAGTAAAGAGGTCGTTTCTGAACTTCCTGGTAGACAAGCCTGCTGAGGTTTGAAGTACACTTGAAAAAATAGCAGTGTTTCAAAGCGACTTGCATATCCTCTCTGCAAACAGGAAAACCATTCAACACATTATAGTCTGCATAGAGGCAGCTATGAAACAAAAGCATCTCAATTCCTGTATTAAGAGGCAAACTGAGGCGTGGAGGCTCTGGTAAACATGATCTTTACTACAGATACTTGACTCTGGTAAAAGTACTCATCCAACTTCTTTACTGCAGTTAAAGTAATTAACAGGCTATGAGTTGTATGAAAATCAAATTAGGATTCTGAAGGACATTTATACAGAAAGTGTAAAAATTTCCTCAGTTTCGTGTCATGTTAATGTACTATTACACCATACTACCTCTGTATAAAATAAAAACACTATATCCAATACAAATTAAATTATTTAAAGACTTTTCTCTATGATCCAGTCACCTTTTCATACCAGTTCTGTGCAATTACTTCTTTTTCATACCATTAGATTCTGGTGCCACATCTTATGCCTTACTTATGCCATTCCAGTCTGAAAATAACTGATAATTATCCTAATACGCATTAAAATTAAAGCCTTTTTTTGGACAATGTCAGGTGTAGAAAATGCAGATATGTTTTAAAATGATGAGTCTAAAAGTGTCAAAGTTATCAGAAAAACACACCACAGTATTTGTCCTTTGTTTCCACCTCTGATCAAGTGAAAGGTGAGTTACAGTCAGACAGAGACAGATTGCATGTCGCTCTCCAGTTGCACCTGCAGATTAAGCGTCCTAGCACAGTTTTAAATGGACAGAGTAAAAACAGGTGTCAAACATACAGCTCACGGGCCAAAACCTGGGCTGTAGGATGAATTATCCAAGTGCAAAATTTTGTTACACAGGAGAAATTAACAGTTAAGGGTGTCACAAGTCTCAGCAAGTTGTATTGATCATAAACTACTATATTCTTCAGTTCCAGTTGCCCATTTGTACCTTTATAGATCCATTGTGATCTGTAAGTTCTAGAAATGTTATAGAATGTTAATTTTATTCTCATTTTCATATTTATTTTACAGTCTTACATGAAAGCAAAGACACATTTGGAATCATTATTTACAGGTATTTATGCACATTACTACTACTGTATGTGGCCCCTGAACTAAAATGAGTTTGCTAGTGAAGTCAGCTATGGATACTTCACTGCCCAAACAAAGTATGGGAAAGGAGATATATTGAGCTGAAAATTAACCAACCATCATTCTGCAGAAGCCCAGAGGCACAAATGGTAAATGTAGTATTTTTCCAGTTTGTAGGCCTCTGTGACATTTACAAATTCAGGGGTAACACCCCACAGAAAATCTCAAAAGGAAACAAGAGTGGGTGTAACAACAAAAGAGGGAAATCACCAAGGAAAACGAGCCACAAACGCAGCTCCATCCATGTGATCATACAAGACAGGTGAAAAGCAATGAGTGTAGCGTTTGGCACAACAAAAGGCAATAAATAAATAAATAAATAAATAAATAAATAAATAGTACATGAAACGTCACTGTTCGGACACGAGCAGGTGAAAGTCAAAGTGGAAGTAAGATGCGTACTCACCAGTAAATCTGCGGAGAGAACACAGACATGAATTCACACCTGCTGCCGGTTCTGCTGATTATGGAATCTGATTTTTACAGCCGCTCACTTCTCTTCTCTTCTCTTGTCTTCTCTTCTCTTGTCTTCTCTTCTCTTTTCTCTTTCTTACTTTTCTTTTCTTTTCTTTTGTCACGGGACTCACGCGCGAACAAAGCGAAAGTAACAGTGCGCTAAAAGTGTGACTGTTCCCGAATCGACCAGATAATTTGTGCGTCTGATCGACGCCGCCGTTGCGCGCGGTATTTATGCGGGAGGCGTGTACTTGGGGCGCGAGGAACACACCTCCCGTACGCACGAGCCAGAAATCTTCAATGGCAGCCTATTATCAGCGGCAGCCAATCGGAGCCCCGGTGACCCCCTCCCTCCTCTCTCCACCCCCCTACCCTGGATGACGGCAGCAGTGACTGAAGCTCCTCATTGGAAATGGTCAAGAAGAAAGATACTGCATGATGCTATTGATTTGTAGTCTCCAAGGCAACAAAATGACAGTCTTAACACGTCTTGAATGACAAAACATACTGATTTGGCCGTTAGGCAATCCGTGACACTTATCTAAATGAGGAGGGGAGGGGAAAGAACTCCCCCCTCCCCCCTCCCCCTCCCATACACCCTTTCTCCATTCACAAATATATTCCAAGGACAAGTCAATGTCTGCACATAGTATGACCATCCTGAATCTGTCCTGAATTTATTTATTTACTTATGTACTTATAGTTATTTTGCATATGAGGATGCAATAACCACTGCAGATAATTCAGTTTATGTTTCATCACTCATACCTTTTTTTTTTTTTTTTTTTTTTTTTTTGTCTGATTCCAGCAGGATCTGATCATGGTCATGTGACAGTGACTTTCACCTTGTTAATGTCCAGTTGTTTGTTCTCCCACTGTATATTTGGTGGATTCATGAAGCAGGTGCACTCCTCCAGATTCAGGGTTTCGTGCTAAAATGTCAGTAAGTCTCTACTGCCACCTTGTGACCAACAAAGAAAATTACTATTTTAAATTACTTTTTTTTTTTTTTTTTTTTTTACTAATTATACTTTAATGTTGAGTTCAAGTCAAGAGACTCAAGATTCAAGGTTTTCTGGAGGTAAATCTAATTCAGAGCTGCACACACACAGTTAATCAATTCACGACTATGAACAATGCAATATTATTATGTATCAGTCAATGCAGGCTTGTCTCCAGTGACCCCCGTGGGTGTGTGATAAAAAAACATATGGCAGTTTATTTATATTTATTAATCAAAATGTGTAAAATCTTACATTATGGCTTTTTTCAATAGCACAAACTCATTTAATTCACTGTCTGTAAGTGATACCTGCACATGCCTATATCATTTAATTTACCCCCATTGATTGGTTGATGAATAATTTTGCAAAACAGAATACAAATAAATAATAAATAACAATAATCTCATTTTAGTCACATAATCTTATACATTACCACACATGCATTATAATTGATGGAAATGTGAAGTCAAAATACCTGATATTCATAAATTCGTTACACTGCACCTTATTTACACCTTATGTTACACCTTATGGTAAAACAGAGAGGGTTAAAACATTTTCCAGACAGATTTCTTTCTTTTTTTTCTCTTTTATGTCAAAAATGTCTCTTTATCTTATAAAAGTCATTGACTCCTGTGTCAGTCTAAAGTTGTCTCTCTATATCAGTTGTTTGTTATCACTCATTATTGTCTGATCAAGCATTTTTAAAATTGTTTTCTACTCTTTTTAAACATTTTTTCTATCATTACTTTCATCGCTCCCTTTTCTTTCACATTCAACTGTTTGTCTTTGTCGTTTTTGCGTTCTTTTTGGAATTTATAGGATTTATTGTTTATTTTCATTACTTTCTTTGTCATTTCTTTAGCCTTGCTTTTTAATTTTCTTTTCCTTATTGTCACATTTTATGCCAGACCTTCTGTGACATAACATTCATGTCACATGACCAGTGCCAGATGATTTATTTCATCTTTAGGATACACACTTTTCTTTCGATCTCTTCGATTGTTAAATTACATTTTCACATAGAAGGCAGTTCAGAGTATGCCAAACAAATAAGTATAACTGAATAATTATTTATATGATTAAACAAAACAGCATATTATGTCCAATAAGAAATTACACAAGATTTGAATGTGAAAAGTTCAGAGGCACATGGGAATCGTTAAAGTGTTTAGAAACACATCAGAATATGACTTTTACTTCAGAAAACATGAGTCCACACTCGCCAGCAGAGCTAATCAGAGCAGAATGGTTCAGTGCACACTGAGTGAAGTCAGTC
Source organism: Maxillicosta whitleyi (assembly GCA_029822895.1). Lineage (NCBI taxonomy): Eukaryota > Metazoa > Chordata > Actinopteri > Perciformes > Neosebastidae > Maxillicosta > Maxillicosta whitleyi. The sequence continues at coordinate 2,429 of JAPSES010079316.1, read as the reverse complement.
ATGCATTCAGATTGATGTAATGTGTCACAGTCAGTTTCCTTTGGCCCAAAGCTAATGTGAGAATATTGGACATATGCTTTTTTTTTATTGGTATAAACAACCTCAGTCTGTACATCTGTGCTTAGAACAATAAAAGTTTTTAACATACAAAATAATGTATCAATTAAAGTCACATTTACAGCAAATTAGTTCCCCCTGGTAATGCTTGGACACTTTGAGAACCATTGTCCCATTCAATATAATAAAACATAGGGTACATGTAGTGTTTTTTAAAAAACAGTCATTACAAGAAAGCCCCAAATACTGACTGTCTTTGTAGTAACATAAACATCACATTATAATCGTTTCAGGGCTATGCTGGACAGAAGTGTTTCATTTTAACATGTTGGCCCTCGGCTTTTATTTTCTCTTGTAAACCTTTCTATGAACATCATATGAGAATGTAGCTCACAGCTTTTGTGAATCTGCTACATGTCGAACCGCCTTTATAATGGAACTTTTTGCCAGTAGCAGCAAGTAATGAAACACGGGTGAGTTTGGTTCTACAATGTTCTACAAGTAAAGTGGTAACTATGAGCTTAGTATTGTGTAATCAGGGATGGACTCATATGACTTTATTAAGGCCGCTTCAGGTCAAATAAGCTGGAAATATGACAAGGGTAATATTTTGAGAAAAAGCATGCATATTTAAGAAACAACTTTGATGGCGTGAGCTTAAAGTCACAAATTTACAAAGGAATATCATAATTTGTCATTTAAAACATATTATCTTGTAACCACAGACAATATTAAATTGGTTTTTTTCAATAAAACTCACATTTTTGTACGTCCTAGACTGGCATTTCCCCCCCTCTTTCCAGCTCATAAATATTTCATCCACTAAGACTAATATATATTAATTATATGTAATATTGATTTATATTATTATTTACATTGACAATATCGTCCCAAAACTGTTAAATTTAATGTCAATAAATGCTAGTAAATGTTCGATGTTCAGTGTAAAGTTAAATAAATAAATATATTTTATTATCATAATTATTAATCTTATTTATCTTATTGTTGTCCACTTCAATCGTAACTACTATTGTAACTCTGCAGTATCATTTCAGTATTTGACCTTCAGTCTCTTATGTTTCCTGTGTAAAAGCTGGTAACCCCTGACAGGAAATATACATCAAACACGGATGTATTAAGGATTAAGAGAGTTAATCCTTAATTCTTCCTTTCTTTTGTCTGTAGCATTACAGTTATTATATAAAAGCCTTTTAGATTTGACGTTTAGTTGTCATACCTAAGAAGATAATGTGTATCTACACATGTAGATGTATTAAATATTAACAGAATTCGCTTAGAATATAAGATCCAAAAGTAGAATGCATTTAATATTACTGCAGAAGCATTGACACAAAATGACCACATGATGTCACTAGAGCTTGTGAAATAAGCTCTGTTATGAAGCTAATTCATTTAGAAGCATGATAACTAGTCAGATATTTCACATAATAACTAAAACAACTAAGAACACTCTTAAAATAACTATAATATTGTAGCTATATGATGTTTTACAGTGTTTCAATGTAAATGAATCTGTCAGAATGAAATCTACTGCAATCCAACGCTCCTATTTTAACCTGGATTACATTAAATATATAATAATAAATAACAGACTACATGTGTTGAAGTAATAGTGACTGTGACCTTTGACCCACTCCAAAATATTCCATCAACTAGGCTAAAAAAAAGTCAACTGCTGTGACATAAAATAGTCCACCAAGGACCAGGGTTATATCAAATGTCAACAAACACCACACTGCCCTGTTAAGTTATTCAAACTTTATATTTTAAAAATGTATAAATCATTGAATGGTAACGTGTTTAGCACAAACCTGCAGTATATTCAGTATGTACAGTATCCATCTGTTCAGATAGTCTATGTACAGTCTACGTTAAGGATCATCTCAACTTCATTCATTTTGAGGAAAGTGCAGACCAGCTGTTTTTATCGCGGCTCCACATAAACAGCTGCACATCTGGGCAGGCAGTGATGCCTCAGGGGAGCAGAGGGGAGGCTGAGGTCCGACTGCACAATGTGTAAATGAACGAGGCCCTGAAGGGGACGGCAGTCAACAAGCACCCGTTGTCCTCTTGGCTGCTTTTTCAAACAGGCTTAAGTTTCATGTCGTAGTGTGCACGTTAAAACCTTTAGTTTTTTTTTCTTTGTGATTTTTTTTTTCCCCACTAGTACTGCTCCTTCATCATCATCATCATCATCATCATCATCATCATGCTCTGCTTGTGCACTGTGTTTAACAGATGACAGTTTGAGCAGAGAACATTAGAGCAGTGCTGCACACACACACACACACACACACACACACACACACACACACACACACACACACACACACACATATATATATATATTA
>JAPSES010079307.1:0-27200 GCA_029822895.1 Maxillicosta whitleyi | reverse complement strand
AAATAGAGCCCCGCAGCTGTGGTTTATAAGCACTTTACAGAGACAGGTTTCATTTTGAATTTACTACCTTATGTATCACTTAATAGATTGGCAGTGACCCAGAATAGATCTGATTACATTTTGAGAAACAGTACGTCAAAGTTCGATTTTTAAAAAAAAATTTTTTACATCTTTTTTCCCCCATTTACTTATAATGGGCAACATTTCACATGTATGTAGCAGTGAAAATATTAGTTAAATAGTATGAAGCAGCATTTATTCTTCTGATTGGACAGTTTTCAGTCACCTGGTCGGCCTCCATTTGTCTGACTTTCTACTTCTTCTGGATTCCCACAATCCTCTGGGAGAGGCCTGTATCCCCACAACCCATACAACAAACATCAGAGTTAGTTAAAAACACGTAGGTTTAGTTCATGTGAGTCACAGATACAATAATCAGTGTATGTACTGGCCACCTGTTTGACCTCTACCTCGATAAGCAGAACAAATACAGTTATTTCCACAGTGACTAATCAGAATAGTGCCGACCTGGGGAAGCCGTCATCCTGCCACTCCTCCCTCAGCTCCATGTCCTGGATGTTTTGGGCCCCTGAGGCCCCTGTAGGAGCCCTGAAGAGACACAACACACACACAAGTCCAAAAACAGTTCACAAGACAAGCCAGAGTTTCACAGTTTATCCCAGCACAAGTACAGATTAAAGTATAACTATTAATTCAATGTCTTCAGTAGAAGTCATTACACAGTGTTGCATCTTTTACACATTTTCAATTATATAATTTGCATCACTTTCCTGTTTCCTGATCGCCTATTCTCAGTTTTTCCATCCCATTTATACTGTGTGATGACCATCTTTTGTGTCTTTTTGTTACATCCATTCATTTGGGTTGAAATCAGCTTTGATACAGTAATGACACACAATGGTGCAAAATAAAAAATAATGGAGAAATCAACTCAAAATACAAAAAGTTCAGAATACAGATATTTGTTTGAAAGGTAGGTAGTAAAGGAAAAAAAATCAACACACTGTAAAATACAAATGCCTGCAAACTCTGCTACAACACAGTTCTTTAGTATTAGATTTGTTATGTTGTTATGTTTGTGATGTTGCCGTTTCACGTTGTTCATGTCTTTTACATAATTTTCATCCCGTTCCATTTATACTATGTGATATTCACCAACAGCTTCACCAAGAGATCATCTTTCTTTATTTTTGTTTCAAATATTTATGAGAATCATCATTTTTATACTCATACACAGTCCTTTTTATATGCATATTTAATCTATTTTTCATTTTCTATTATTTAGTTTATTCCACAGTTCTGATATGCATATTTATACTATCTTGTATATAGCATCCTGTATATACAGAGCCTGTTTGTATTATTGTTGCTGCCCGCTGAGCCAACTGCATCAAAATTTGATTTTTGATGTAAAATCTGGAATGACAAATAAAGTCTAATTTCATTTGAAATCAGTTTTAATGCCATTAAATACACAATTATACAAACCACAAACATCTGCTTTGTAAATGCAAGTAGAAACAACAGATATTTAGTTGAAATATAGGTAGTAAAAGAAAAAAGCTGTCACAATGTAAAGTACAAATACCTGCCAACTGCACTGATGGACTGTACTGAAGTATTAATACTGCGTTACTTCCTCCTTTGTTTTAAATCCTTTGTTTCTCTTTCAGAATCCATTCACTTCTTCTATTGGTTTAAACTTCTTCCTGGTTTTCCTTTTCTGTCAGTCTTCCATCGAGTGTCTCTTTGTTACTGTAAAATCTGGATCAGAACGGACTGAACAGACCTGCTCTGCTGCTCTGATTGTTGTCATGGTAACCACACCTGCGGCACGTAAGGCAGGGCGGGGCTTCATTGTTCCTGTGTTTGTTGTGACTGAAGGAGAATGTGACACACCTCTACATATGTTCAGGTCACAGCAGAACAAGATCAGGTTCTGCTCAGGTCGGATATGATTTGTCTAAGGTGCCTTCAGGGTCCAGCTGGGAAAAACCGCAAGCACTACCTGACAGGTTTCCATCAGCAGGTTTCCAGAACCCAGAGTGTGGGTCAGATATGGAAGAGGTTCTGAGGAGGATGTTCTTTAGACCAGGGGTTCCCAAACGTATTCCAAACACGAGAGTTTAAAAAAAAATCCATTTTAAAATATTTTACGTAAAGTTAGAGTCTAAACCATCCATTATTATTCTGGGAATTTTGGATGAACTTCCAGAAATGTTTCCTGTCTTACAGTCTTATTCAAAGAAGCTACTTCTCATGTGTTTGAAAAGAAAGTAAGATCACTGAGCCACATCTTTGCGGTGCTTACTTATTTCTTATCTAACACACTCTACTTAAAAATACTTAGATATTAAACCTGGTCACCTCTCATTTATTATCTCACAACTTTTAGCAGAAACTAACTCTTCACCTTTTCTACAAAGTAATGAATAGAAGGAAGAGTACAGATGGGATCAGTTGTTTCCATTTTGTGTTTTGTATGTCATATTTTATTTCTGTTTTTTTCATTTACTATTGTTGTATGTTTGAGGAAAACAATAAGAGTGCATTATGACCCAACTGCACATATGTCTGTATGGATGTACATCATGCACACAATGTGTATCCACTAAATAAGTAACTATATGATGTGCTCAAATAAAAAAAAATTGCCAGAAAAGTCCCCTCAGAACTTACATTTAATTTTCAGTGCCATAATAATGACCTTTTACTGACTCATTCACCATCAAAACAGTGATTTTTGTATCTTACTTTGTTGCATCATTTATCTTATTTTATGCTGTGTCATATTTTGTACATGTTCATTTTAATTTTCTTCCATATTTCATATCAGTTTTAGAGTTTAATTATAAACTGTTTTGTATTAAGTATAATGATGCTTACGTTGGTCCATAGCCAGTATGTGACTATTAATACACACATTTATCCCTTAAATAACATAAACACCATTAGTAGACAACTACCTGATATATTAGTAAAGTGTTAAAGCACTGTTATTGTAATGTTCTAAAATTAAAATCAGAAACAGGATTAATGACATCTGTAGTTTTCATAATACCAAATGCAGAAAGACATAACAAAAACAAGTCAGAAGCCACGGTTGGTAGAAATAAGAACTGATTTAGGAGACAAAATCAGAAGAATGGATGACGAAGAGGAAAGGTTAGATTGCATCAAGTTAGATGATATTGCAGAGAAAAGTCTAAATAGAAAGTCATGGCATATGTTATGAAATTGAGTCCTGATAAATACAAGGTAAAAGGAACTCCATTTGATAAATGATAGCTGCAGATTCCTTTAAAGACAAACATTAAACACAGTGGTAGTTAATGGTTGTTAATTTAACATTACTCTTGTACTGGGGTTTCATAGTAATGAAATGTCACTAAATATACAGAGTAAAGCAACTGGTAAGTTTTAGAATTTCTCGCTGTATATGAATTAAAAAGCCTGGGACAAATTCATGTACAAATAGTGTATTAGCATTTACATTTAGCAGTCTGTCCACATATACTGTTCATCTGGGGTATTTTCATGTCTGAGGCAGGTGCTGCTGATCTGTTCAATCATTTTGCACCAATAAAAAGTTACAAAAAATTAATAAATACAGGCAAAGATGCTCTGAAGAAGTAAACGAATACTTCTCAGAGTATCTCCATGACGTGAAAATGCAGAGGAGAGGTTAGTTTTACAGTTTCCTTTTACAAATAAAGAGAAAATGATGTTTTTCACGCAAAATATCAGTGAGTCTAGTAAACTTGGAAATCAAGCCTTAACAAGAAGGGGACAAAAATAAAGCCTGTTATCAGTCTGAGTAAATAAGAATGTGTATTTAGAGAAACATCTGTGAAAACCATCACTCTGACAAGTCAAAGTAAATAAATGTTATTTTCACTGGTAAAACTCAGCACCTGACGTCCAGACTGATGATCAATGAGAGTTTGGTTTAAATAAACATCTGTTGACAGTAATAGTTTAGACAGACTGACGACAAAAAATACTTTCCACTGTATTTATGTCATTCACGTACCTGTAAACCTGATTGAAGAGGTACTTTTATGTTGTATTTTTTATCAGTAGGTGTGTACACAAGGATGAACTGTACATTTCAAAAGATCGCAAGACATTTTTTTCCCTTCTTTTCCATTTTCCTTCTCACAAACAACTTTTATTACTTGATAAAAATCTATTGTGAATCTAAATGACTTGAAGAAACAGAAGCATTTTGAGATTATTTTCAATTTATAAAATCATCTTCCTTCACTCTTCACTTTTCCCAGTTTATGCAGTGAATGCAAACTACATTAGAAAGAGTAAAAAAAACTAGTATTTTAATCAAGGGTCAAGAAATAAAATGAAAATGAATTAAGCCCAAAAATATTTACAATAAAGGATATGAGTAGATGTGGAAGAAAATATTTTTGAAAAATGGAAAAGCTGGTCAATTAAAGAAAGGTAGTCCAACATATATGCACTGTAGCACTGGAATCACCACTGGAATAACCACTTAATAACCTGTAAAGTATTACCATCATGAGCGTAATATATATTAATATATTTCAGAGGAGGGATTTAACTGTTCAAACATTGTAATCTGATCTGAACCAGATTCTCTTGAGTTTACGCAGTTCTTCTGTTTTATTAGTCTGTACCAGGTCTGAAACGTCACATGATTCTGGAAAATATGGAGCTTCCTTTGCTTTGTTAACATCACAAATTTGAGGGAGTAGTGAGTCATTACATTTACCACAATGTTAAACGAATACATGGCAATGTTTTTTGCTTATACAGTGAACCTTTAAGTTATTTACAACCATTTATTATGATGTTAACCTTTATTTTTTCCAGTGTTTTCCTATATTTAAGTTTCTGACCATGTAGATTTGCTAAATGTTCAGGGTAAATAATGTTATTATTATCAGAACAGATGATACAGAAGTAAAAAGTTTTAGTAAAATCATAACCTGAGCATAAACCAGTGTCCAGAACTGGTGCCATTTGCCAAACGGTGTTTTTTTTTTTTTTTTTTTTGATGAGTCAAATGTTTCAGAACATATTTATCTATGTTTACTACAGAGCCTCTGAACATCCAAATGACACATATGAACTTATTGAAAAGCTCACAATCTGCATTTTACTTTAAATATTGAAGCATATGTTGATAGTTTTTAATGACAGCAGTCTTTAACGGTGGAGGGCTTTGAAGATTCATGTGTCATCTGACAGTGAATGCACCACAGTGACCCCTTTACTGACCACATTGGAGAACAAATACACACGTCACTACACAACATAAACCAACTTCCCTTTTGAGAATCTTCAGGAAATTAAATCTCATGACTAAATGTTCCATGTTGTATGTTCTGTTTGTGTGTATGTTGGTACCTGGGGGTTTCATCCGTGTCCGTGTTCTGTTCGATGCTGCTCATCATGTGTCTCAGTGTTTCTTTGTGTCATAGATTCTTCATCTTCCTCTTCCTCTTCCTCTGTCTCTGCGTCTATGGGACTCACCCCTCTCTGCCTGACAGGTTATGCTGCATTTCACACTCCGCCACCGCTGCCACCTGATTGGTCGAGCATCACCAGGTGTGAGCTGACAGGTGAGTGTTCAGAGCAGCTACACGCTGACTTCATTAACGCCGACCAGTCAGATGCTGCTTTCTGTTTAAAGAAGCAGGAAGTGTTTGGTGCTTTCTGGGTCCTAAAGCCTGATCCAAAACCTGGAGTAGAACCTGGACCAAAACTAAAACATGAATTTGGACTAAAACCAGAACCAAAACCTGGAGTAGAACCTATTCTAAACTAAAACCTGGACTAAAATTTGAAACAAAATCTAGACTTAAGTCTGACCTAAAATCTAAACCAACATTTGGACAAAACATCAATGAAAACATGAACTAAAACACACACCAAAAACTAAACCAAAGATGAACCAAAATTGGGACTAAAATTTTAATCTAAGCCTAAACTAAAGCTCAAACCAAAGCCTGGACTAGAGCTTCAAACAAAACTAAAACCTGAACTAAAACCTGGATTCAAACCATGAACCACTGTTGTCTTTTTTTCTTTTTCAGTTAATATTTTTTTTACATTTATTTTTTTTCCTCCAACACCTTCCTTCCATAAAATGTTTTTTTTCCTTACATGTGTTTCACCATGTGTTTCATATATTATTTGAGAACGACCGTACTGTAACGTAGAAATTAATTTGAGCTGATTATTGATCTGTCTTTAGATTCAGGTGAACACTATGTGAATAAATACGTATGAGGACATTTCATCGATTTAAAGAGATCAAACTTTATTCCAAACAGACAAACTGATCATTGATTGACTGAATACTGATTATCTCATGTAGCAGCTTTGGTGGATTTTCAGAGTAAAAGTAGCTGTCAGACTTTAACACCGGCAGTTTGTTGAGTCAGCTTCCTGTTGCATCACTTGTTCTGTTTCACAGTAAAAGTGTCCTGTTGTGAAACGTGATATTTTAACCCTGTGTTCACTGGAAGCAGAGTGTCTGCTGCCCCCTGCTGGTTCAGAGACAAACTGAAGACAATACCAAACACTGAGGATCGACCGAACGGTTAAAGTCTATAACTGGGATAAACTCTGGACGTTTTTCTTCAGTATGTACAGATCTATCAGCAGCTCACACACAAGAAAAAAACAATGACTTCAAAGTAAATGTTTGTACCGAAATTATAGAAAATGAGTGTGAATAATTTACATTTAAATTTCAATTGATCCACTTGAATTTGAGTCATTCATGAATGACATTAACTTTATGTTACAGTGATAGTCAGCAAACACTGTCATATCCATCCAAAGATAAAGAAACATTTACTGGTTCTAAATTATTTTAGAAAAGACGAGATAGAAACATACTTCTAGTCCCTGATTTTGGGATTCAATTCTTCGTCATTTCATTTCATGAAAAAAAGTGCTACATTTGTCACCTACACCTTCTTTACGTTTATATAAAAGTTTTACATAGAAAATTGATTCATTTTCAACTCCAGAATTACAACTTAATAAATTCAACCTAAAACATAAATGATTCAGATTCAGGTTAAATTGGCACTTTTTCACGACTCATTTGAGTCTTATTTGTTGTTGTTTATAGATACTGTTTAAAACCATGTTTAGATTTTTAATTTTTTTTTTTTTCAAAAATGCAAAACCTGCACATTTTGAGAAAAATATGCCACATGCAAAACCACTCAGATATGAACAACAGCAATTTTTTTTTTTTTTTTTTTTACAAAAAAAACAAAACAAAACAAAAAAAAAACTTGTAGGTACAAAAAAAACCAAACAAAACTATCAGGAGATTGATTTTCACTTGATTGGTTAAATGTAAATACTGCAACATTGATTTTCTTATTGTTGTTTAAGTCTTTTGCATTATGTTTACACACTGATCAGCCATTACATTCTGACCCCTGACTTGAGAAGTGGTAATAACATTGGTTATGTGACTGGGTTGGATACATTAGGCAGCAAGTGAACATTTAGTCCTTGAATCTGATGTTTTAGAAGCAGAAAAATGAGCAACATAATGAACTGAGTGACAGGATCCATATTGTAACGGTGATGACTGGGTCAGGACATCCCCACAACTGCAGGTCTGGTCTGTAGTGGTTAATACCGACCAAAAATAGACTAAGACATCCCAATCTCATGACAACTGATCATCTGTGGGAGGTGTTGGACAAATACATCTGATCCATTTACGTCCGCTTTTGTACTTCAAAGACTTCTAAAGTCCTGGTCCAGATACCACAGTACGCCTTCAGAGGTCTGGTGGAGTCTACACCTCAGGTCAGAGCTGTTTTTGTGTAAAAACTACACAATATCATACAGGTGCTAATTATGTTATGATCCCATAGATGCTGGATTGGTAGAGATCTGGTTGTTCTTTAGATAATTCTGGCAGGTATTTTACCATCACTTTACTACTTTTCATTGGGAATGAACAAGATCTGGAGATGCTCTGACCCAATTCATCCCTGTCAAAGTTGCTCAGATTCCTACTTTTAAACATCTTTGCTGCTTCTAACATCAGCTTTGAAGTATGGCTGCTCAATTTTGGGCACAAACAAAAATCTAAAATTTTCCTCTAAAAATTTTGTTTTATTATTTTCGTGAACTGCCAGGCACTGCTCCCTACCTCAAACCTGGGATGGTATGATGAATCCCTGAAAATGTTCATGGTCATTACACAACCTTCACAGTTGGGAGCTGCCTACAGTAGCCTGGAGGCACAGGGACCAGAGACAAGAGACAGATTAATCTGATTTAAAGATTTCCCTTTTTTAGAAACTGCCCTAATGTCCTACTTTGAGGTGTCCTTGTTCACTTGCTGTCTTCTCACTACAGTGGGATGTGTCAGTGGGTGGGACATCTTAGGCAGATATCCAACCCACTACAGTGAGATGATCTACATTAATACCACTTCGCCTGTCAGTGGTCAGGGTATTCTGTTTATGTCGATAAGAATGTAGTTCATTGGTCGGACCTACTGTACATGGTTCTAAAGGTAGAACTGAATAAACTACAGTGGAAACTGTTAAGAATGATTATGTCTGTTCAAACTCATCACTAGAACTGGACAATTATTACCTCTATTTGTCAACATCTAAGTAGCTCCCTTTTGTATTGATAAATTAGTTTATTTATCTTCAACTGTTGCTAAATATAAATACAGATATGCATAGATACCTGTCAAATGACTCATGTACGCTCTATCTATGTAAAACACCATATGTACCTGACTATTTTTTTCTCTTCAGCTGCCATATTTAAGGTTCATAGGATATGACATGAATGTATCATTTGTCTGTTTTCCTAAAATACTGTTAACAACAAAAAGCCGATAGAAACTTCTGCCTTCTCACCACAACAGGGTGGGTGTCACATGATTACATACCATTGATCCATGTAAGCATGGCTTCAACTACAAGCATGCATTTGTGTTCTGTGTAGGAGAAGACCCAAATGAACACTGAACTAGTTATTTACCCATTTTTATAGGAACTATTCTGTCCCAGGTTTTTTGATCCTGTGTTTTCCATTGTATTTTTATATCAGTATTTGTCAAAATATAGACTTTTTTTTTTTAATTATTAAATAGCTCAGTAATGTGTGGGATAATGTACAGTGATTTGGTCATTATTGTGGAATAAACACCTTCAAGATGATGAAAATTTGCATCACATTATGTTACTATAACAACCACTTCACTCCATATTACCCCTTATAATAAATATCAATATTCATCAATATGGAATAAATGATCAAAAAGTCTGTCATCTTGCTCATGTTTCAGTGACTCACTGCAGGAAGTGACATCATTAAACCACAAACTGTCCTAATCGATCTGATTGACCGGTCATTGATCAGTGCCTGACTTGTCTCACACTCTGACCGTGTGCTCTTGCCGTGCGTCGGCTGTTGGGATGATTGACAGGTGGGTGTGGCTCTGTCAGTTTCCGGCCCCACCTCCCTCCACCATTTTGCTGAACTTTTCTTCAAGTGCCTGAGCGCTGATCTGTGGCGGTCCATCGTCCAGTGGACAGCCTTCCACCAGGCTGTTCATTGGCGTTGGAGGAACTCGAGACTCATCCTCTTCATCCCCGTCTCCTAAGCGACAAGCTCCACCCCCATCTTGCTCCTTCAGGAAGTCCTTAACAATTGGGAGGACCTTCTTACGAGAGGCAAGTGTGTTGCCTGTAATTCAATTTTTTTTTAAAAACAAAACAAAATAAATTCAAAATTCACACAAGTTTCAATCAAGAAACAATAGATTTACTACTTCTACAAGTACTGAAAAGAAGATGTTAAAGTAGAACCTTTCAAAATAAGGGTCAAAGTTTCAAAATAACAAAAAAGTACAACTCTTTCCTCTCAGATGATCACATGTCATCATGTGACTCACCTTGGTGATAGGCTGTGATGTGAGGGTAGGGGCTGCTGAGTGGACACAGGTTGAGGGCGGGGTTACGGGCCTGCTCCAGGTAGAGGCTCACCTGAGGAGAGAAAAACACTGGTTTACACAACTCAAACCTGCAATAACACACTGAAAATATGATCACCATTTTGAGTGTTGGTTCAGTGTTTGTGTGATTTCACTGTTTATGTTGATTGTGCGTTGCTGTTCAGTGTGTACCTCATCCCTGCAGGTGGTGCTGTGGCTGAACACAGCGAGCTCTCTGATTGGTTCTTTGTTCTCAGTGAAGGAGATGGTCATCAGCACCAGCAAATCAAATCCAAACTTCTGAGAGAAGTCTGAGAGCTCTGCCTCCAGCTCCGCCCTCTGCAGGAAGTCCTGACACAGACACACACACACACACACACACCTGTAGAGTCAGATCTGCCTGTCAGACTGAACTCTGGGCCAAACTATCCACCAGTGCAAGGTCGTACTGTTGTACTGACCTCCAGTTTGATGTACAGAACAGAAACAGCCAGATTCAAACTTCCAGAGACTGCCTTCATATCCTTCAACAACATCTGCTCTGTGTTCAAACCTGAGAATGAAATACTGACATAAGTACAACTAATACTACAATAAATACTTAACTAAAAGTTACACATATTATGCTATGACGACAACACCTTAAAAATATGCATTTTGGAAGATACTGATATACAACTACATCAGTTTGTAAATACTCCAAATGTGCTAAAATCACTTTCAATTCTGTAAGTAGTGAGTACTTTCAACATTTAACAAACTTTAAATCATACCTACCAATTAATATATAAATATTTAAATATTGCATGAAAATCTACAATTACCATTGCAATGTTTAGACATTAGTATTTTTAGAGACAGCAGAGACTTCTCCACATAGTTGTTGAAAAATCTGAAAAATGAATTCCCCCTAAAGGAACTAATGTAACAGAATGTTTCTGATTGTTTTTTTGCCTGAATGAGATTTTGTCAAACTAAGTTCCACTAAATGTCCAGAAGAGACAGTTGCTGTGAAACCTAAAGAATTCGGGATTTTTAGTAAAATATTTGAGCATTAGCCCTAAACTGCTCCACCTTTTATTAATATTAATAGGACAGTCCAGACTCACCTGAGACATCAAACTTGGCATTTTGCAGCGCTGTGAAAAGAGCACCTCTTGGTGGCAGAGCAGGGAATCGTGCCTCCAGCATCGCTACATACTGACTGTCTTTAGGAGTCACTTTACCTGCAGCTGGAGCCATGTTCACACAGTCCAATAGGATAGTGGCTGGAGAGAAACGGACCAATCAGAGAGCAGGAAAACACACACCTGAGAACAGAATACACAGCTGGTCCAGGTCTAAACCTGTCAGAGTGAAGTCTGTGTCTAAATCTCTTTGACATAAAGTCCATGTCTACACCTGTCCAGGTGAGGTCTAGGTCCAGGTTTACCGTAGAGGAGCTGAGCCAGCTGTTGGTCCAGCAGAGCAGGTGCTTTCTGGATGATACGTTCCGTGACCAGGGTGGTGCAGGATCCCACCATTTCCACGGTAACAGAACAGGAGGCAGAAGGCTCTCTCTCCAACAGGTGATGGTCAATGACATCCACCACTGCCTCTTCCAGGTCAGAATCAGAACTGTAACATACAGTTAGTGTCTGAGAATACAGGACATCATAAAAGGACTACAGTAAAATACTACATTAAATACTAAAAATAATGAGACGGCAAAAATATTTTATTGGATGCACCTGATCAGTTGTCAGCTGATGTCATTTATCACCTCTATAGTGTTTTTTTTTTTTTTTTTACCTGGGCAGGACATTGTGGTCGACCAGCGTTAATGTCAGTCGTCCATCTCTATGTAACGCCTTCAGGTCCACCTGGTCTCTGAACAGCAGCAGGTCAGGTGACACACCGGTCTGCCGCAGCAGAAACAGGTTATCAGAGCGCAGAACAAACTCAGCCTGACGGATGTTGAGCAGAGGGACAGCCACCACCTCACTGTCAACTATCTGACACACAGAGACACAGAAAGATGAGAACACACCTGGACCAGAGATCGAGCTCACATATCACAACTCATTTGGATAGGATCTTACCTTGGACAGGAAGTAGGCATAGGCCAGAGCTGACACCATAGAGTCCAGATCACAGGCCTCGTTTCCCAACACAACATGGAACTTTGTCTGATCTGCATTCACCTGAGGAAAAGAAATGATCAAACCCACCCATCTTAACTTCAACATAGAAACAAGGTTGACCCTTTAAACAGGTCATTAAACAACAGGCTTTACTGGTGTCAATCAGTGTCTGGAGAGATACTCTAGTAGTTATGAAATCGCAGTTAAAAAGTGATGCTTTTTTTTTTTTGCCTCAGTTTCTGATTTTATAATAGGTGTGGATTGGATGAAATCATCTCTACAATGGATAGAGGTTATTGGAAATATTCAATACTTTTCTGTTCAAACTACTAAGACAATTTAAACCATATGTCCCCAAAATGTTGCCACATTTGTCCTTGTTCAGAGGATGCGGCGATTTGTAAAATGTGAACCCCCAAAGTGATGAGTTTTGTCCAAATGCTCCATTAAACCCAACATATCAGAAAATAAATGGGTTTTTTTTGCACCATTTAGGCTACACTAAACCTACATTAAATTTGTCAGAATGTTCATAGAAGTCTTCTCTTCCTCAAGGTGTAAAGATGTTGGTGATTTGAGTTACTTCCAGTAACTTTGTAAATAACTAATTTATCTTCATTGACGAAGGTAATGGGAGTCTTCATGGTAAACACACACAGGTTGACGCATTATCCGTCAAAATAATCTTTGTCTCCATTGTAATTCTACATATAAATGAGAAGGAGTTTCATTTATTTATTTATTTTTAATCATGTTATGTTTTAAGATGGTATTAGAAATATATCTTACTAAAGCAAATACATTATGGCACTTGGCAATATTAACTGTTGATGCTGATTTTCTGATAAAAGCATACACTCACTTTCTCAAGATCAAATCAATATGAAGAAAATAAACTCAAAAAGCACTAAATCACACCGTCAGGAACAAGAGGTGTACTTTAGTTTTGATACTCTTGTTTCATCATTTAATATTATTTTTATATTTGAGAATATTATAGTATTTTGCTGTAATAAGTACTTCGTAGAACTACAATAAGATGGTGATTTATTTTATTATTTATCTATTCAAATAGCAGTAGTGGGTGGAAATGGCCATTTTCTTTCTTTCTTTTTCTTTCATAAGATCTTTTGCAGATCTTATGAAATTACATTTAAAAATGAATGATGACAAACCAACTAGTGATTGATAGTGAATTTATAACCCATATTATATAAATTTTTTTATTAATTATGTTGTTGCAGTAGTAGAATTAAATCGTATTAATAGTGTCATTGTGGCTTATCTTGTTACAGTGTGATTCAATAACACTCACAGTCATTCATTAATGTACATGGATGCATTCGAGCATCTGCCAATGTGTGCATTATTTCAGCCTCGGATACCGTATTTACTGTAAATCGGCGCAGAAATATTTCTTTAGTTCATAGTGTTGTTGTTCCAGAAGCTAAAGCTAACGGAGGCTAATGGCTGATCATGTGTGGTTACCTTCACAGCTCGGCAGCAGTTTGACAGAAAGTCCTCCATCTCCACCGGTTTACTCGTTAGCCTGCTAGCTATTAGCCGTTAGTCTCTAACTTCCTATTGTGTTGTAGCGAGTCTGGCAAACGGTGACCACTGACACCGGCTGAGAACCATTAAACACACACCGTTACACGTTACACCGAACACATGACTGTCTGTCTGTCGATTATGGACTAGGTGAAAGGTCAAGCTGCATTCACCACCCGGTGAGGACGTCCGAGAAACACATTACTCCCAGGGTGAGACGTTTGATGCCGACCCGGAAATAAACATAGTGGAGTTAAAACGACATATCAGTATTATTAAATCCACGACACGATATGCAATAGAAGATAAATAAATAAATAGGAGAACATCCACAAAATAAAAATAAAAAAAAAACACAAAAAAGTAATACCACACACTACACTACTCTACACTACCACACTACAATACCAAAAATATAAAATCACGAAATAATTAAAATTAAGTACAAATACTTATACTGATACAATTGAATATCAAAACAAAAATAAATAGATCTTAACACATGATTGATAAAAATTATAACATTTTGAAGGCAAGGCTTTTATTTTATTATAAGAAGTAATATATGTTATGATGATTTAATTGTTCAATGAGCATGTTTGAAAAAACAAGGTAAAGAAAATATTAGTCTGATTAAAGAAATAAAATCAAACATTAATTTGTCTTTTCAAATGTTGATATTAAGAATTTTATATAGTAACAGTTATTTTTAGTGACCTTTTAACATAGTTTGACACTTTTTATGCCTTTTCAGTTTATCTTTCCATATGGGAAAGTAACTGGGTAGCTTAGTGGTGTATACCACTGACTTAAGTGTGGAAGGTTGCCGGTTCGAATACAATCTTAGGCTATACATGCCTATATTTTAGGATGAGCAATACAATAAATCATACCAGGACAACAAGGTACTGATGGAGTGTTACTACAGGAGTAACCCCAGGGAGAAAGGGTACATGCAGAAGATGTGGGAAAAATGGTTGAAAACTCCACATCCTCACTGACTAAGAAACAGTGTTCAAATATAATAAGAAGTTGTTAGAGACTGATGAGGTACAGCATTGTACCTCTTCCACAGTACAAGATACAACATCAAGGGGGAGCCAGGACAACAGATCAGCTTGGGGGTGGTTTAACCATCACCCCCAAATATCAAGATTGGGTCCCAAGCCCCAAAGACAAGAAAGACTGGTAAGAGAATCATGAAGTCCTGGGGGAACAACTACCTCCTCTTTCTCTACTGGAAGACTCCACTGTCCCTACCACGATCATACAAGATGCTACAAGATGAACTACACAAGTCGTAGCCAGCAGAAGATTGTGGTGGCACACAGAACAGCAGCACTGGAGACTGCTAAGCAAAGCCTCAGAGCACAAGAGAGATAGAAGTTTCACCCAAAGCCCAAAGTAGTAGTGAAAGGACTAGTGTCTACAGGAGCTAGGAAAAGGTGAACGTCCAGGAATCCTCAAGCCCAACAGAATTCCCAACAAAAGCCCTGTAAAGATGTATGGCATGTACCAAGCCTGGACTGAAGGACAGCACAGAGGCAACAGTGGTACCAGTAGTGATCGGGGCAGGTACCAGCAGATACCAGGAACAACATCAGAGATCTCTGTTCAAAAGAGCGCAGAACCTGCACAGAACCCCAGGCCTCTGGTAGAGGACCAGAGTCTGAAGGAGACATCGCCCAGGTGGGCCAGAGGAAGATTTAAAACATATTAAACAAATTAAAGCACACACAAAAAAATTCAAATGTTATTTTAATAATGAAAGCATGGAAAATATATTTTTACAATTGTGATTCATAAAAATTAGAAACAAAAATTTGGAAAAATTTCTAAGATCCAAATGAGCCAAAACATTTATTTAAAAAAAATATTACTCTCACCATAGTTGTTGCTGTTATCAATGATTAATGAAGGACTCAATTAATAATAAAATTAATTGTGTTTAAGGTCTGACCTCTGGATGATGTCGTTCAGGTATCGAACAGGTTTTAGTGAAATGTCAGTTCTTTGGCTGATCTGGGGTCAGCTGACTAAAACATGTTTGAAAAGACAAATGACAGTATCTGCTAACAGGTTTCAGTAAAAATCAGAAAATAAAAGGGTTTAAACGATTTATTTGAACATTAAATCTGTATCTGTAACACTGTCAACACCTTTGAACTGACTGATGATTTAAAGTTTCTCTGGGTCCCTTTGATTCAAACATACATGTTTTATTTGTATGAATCAACTTTTTGAGGTTCAAATCTTCTCCACGTAGTTTCCAGGAAACATACCCTCTCGTCCACGGAGACGACCAAACCACCAACCGGATGCATCTGCAGGAAGATGTACAGAATGAAACACAAGTCGGAGATAACATATAAGACACAAACAACGAAATAAGACCCAAAGGACAAAACAATTACATATGATGAAATAAGATGAAAACAACTAAACAGACACGACAAGACTAAAACTATATGACAAAATGAAAACAACTGGACCATCTACAAACAGACCAATCTGAGTAAACAGAGACATTACCTTCGCTGAGGATCTCGATGACATCATCTGCGTTGAAGCTCAGTTCATCGGTGTCCTGGGCGTCGTAGGCGTACAGCGCTTTGCACTGTGGTGACCGGGGCTTTGGTCTGGGGGCCGGTTTGGGTCGACCTGCTCCTGGAAGGGGTTTTACCTCTTTGGATCGACGCCGCTGCAGCCTGGAGAAGGAAGTTAAACTTTTTATACTGGTTGTACATGTTTATTTCATAGATTATTGTTGTTGTTTTTTCCTCTCTAAGTTGAATTAACTGCCTATTTACCCTCTTACTCTACTGGTCATAAACTGGTCTCACAGGTCCTACTGGTCTTCCTACTGGGTCTAACTGATCTTAGGAGTCATACAATTCCTTCTGGTCTTACTGGTCTTTCTGGTCTTACTGGTATGAGTTCTACAATTCTCTTGCTCTGAATCTACTGGTCTGACTGGTCCAACTGGTGCTCACCCTGCGGCTCCCTGTTCAGGGACATCCATGAAACGCATGTCTTGCTGCTGTTGTGACCGGTTGTCAGGACGACGCTGGCTCTGGAAGCGGGGCAAGCTGGGTTGCTCCATGCTGGACTGTTGCCTCAACAGTGAACCTCTGGAGGTGGAGCCTCTGGGAGCTCTGTCATCCCTGAACTGAGGAGCTGACGAAGACAGACATGCAAATGTCACAAACCAACAGATCACCAATCCAACGACAGGACCAGGTCTAGTGTCCTGTACTTGGTAATCAGCTGTTTAGTTTAAACAGTACCTGACTCATACTGGTTGGTGGCCGGAGCCTGGTGGCCCATGTAGCGGCTCTTTCGCTTGTCCCTCCTGGTTGGTCCTACAGGAAAGAAACAGGGAGTGATTCTGGTGTCGGAGCCCAACCACTCTTTATTTTGCCTGATGTCTTCAGATTTCTCTATTAGGAAAACTTGAAGGGAAACTTGTCCTGGAACTAATCCATTCTGGACTTACGGGAGTTTTTGGGCAGACCTGGCCCAATGGAGACCTGCAGGACCTTCCCACTGGGCTTTAGGATGGCTTCATCACCCTGACCCGCCTGGAACTGGATCTGTCTGGACCCTGAGGAGCTGAATGGACCCCAGCCTCCTTTCTTCACTTTAAACTCCAGACTGAGGGTACAGAATGAACATGTGTGTATAAATCCATCATTCCATATTGTTATAATAATTGTATATTTTCCTTTAAGTATTAAACAGCTGGCTTAAGCCCAGGTGGTTCTAGTGTTTTATTCTTTATATACTCAAACAGGTGAGTTCAGGTTCATGTACTGACAGGTTGTTGAACTTGAGTGGCAGCTTCTTCTGAGTTTTCTCCTGGTAACGTTTGACGAGCAGACTGAGGAACTCTGTTTTGAACATGCTCTGAAGAACGCTGTCATATTCCTCCTCATGGACGACGAACATGTCATCCTGCAGAGTGCTGACAGACAGACAGACAGACAGACAGGTAAGAGCTGGAGGGAATGCTCCAACTCAGGTTGGGTTCTTGTTCTAGTTCTAGCTCCAACTCTAGTTCTAGTTCAGGTCCTTATTCTTCTCTGGTTCTTGAATTGGATTCAGTCATTTGTTTTAAGTAGTTGTGGTTATGAGTTCTGCTAAGTTAATTCTGTTTTAGTTACTATTATGGTTATTGTACCGACAGTTGTTCTAGTTTTTCCACTAGTTATACTCGGTGATTTCTCCTCATTCTGTGTGTTTTAGTCACAATCATAATTCCAGATCTGGCTCAAGGTCTAGTTTTGGTCCTGGTCCTTGTCCTGGTTCACATACTTTCTCTGGTTCTGCTACTGATTTCAGTTGTAGTAGTGGGTTTTAGTTCTGCTTCTAAAATGTGGTTTGTTTTAGTTAATTATAGCTGTGGTTCTACTGCTAGTTTTACTTCTAATTCTGGTCCTGATTCTGGTTGTAGTTTTAGGTATAGTTCTACTTCTGATTCTAATTGATGGGCTATGTCTGATTCTTGATCAATTCTACTCCTCGTCACCTCCTACTTCTGTTATGATAATAGCTCTAATTCTACTTCTTATGGTTCAGTTTCTTTCCTGGTTTTTGTTGTGTACCTCAGGGACACAGACTGGATCTTGTTCACCTCGATCTTCCTCTTCAGAACCTCCTGGATCTGTCCCTTATCTGGACCTTGCTTCACCTTCTCTCGACCAATCAGGTAGAGGAACTTGGGGGTCAGGATGAGGTCTCGTTTCACCGTCTATATCACAGGACACGTTGCGTTTACACAGAAAGCAGATCTACAGTTCTGATTTGTTTTGGAATCAGTTACTTACCCTGAACCGACGGTCAAACTTCAGCACCACATCAGCGAAGTCGATTCTCTCTCTGCGGCCGACAAACTGCCGAATCTCGGGGTGGTTGTCCATCCCAAGATAGTCTCCTACGAAGTTCCGGTTCAGGCTGTTTCTCCGTCGCTCCTTCTTGTTTAGCAAGATGTCAGATGCTGAAGAGAAACACAGACGTACCATCTATTCTAAGGGCACCCTGAATTCAATTTTAGGATCATGTGATCAGTACGGAAAGGTGATGATTATGTCCCAAAAAAAACAGAAAGGGCTAAAAATCCAGTATTTAGGTGTAAACAGGTCTCATCTTTGGGGTTTTCTGATTTGTTTGTTAGTAGTTTAATAACAATCCAATGACCCCTATGATGGTCTTTAACATCTTATCCACATACTAACACATTTTCATTTCACTATATAAGATCTAAAAGTAATAGATGATCTTGTGAGACAGTGATACCTACCAACCAAACAACCAACCAACCATTGGGAGTTTGGAAGCATCCCTCTTTTGTCATTTTTGGATCAAGCGTTCAGGAGATCAGCAGGTCATGTGTTCTTACCTTCTTCCCTCATCTTGACATATTTGCGTACAGCGATATGTTTGCGCCATGCTTTCTGAATGACTCGAGCGTAACCATTATATTTCCTCTCCCTCATCTCTTCCAACAGGAATAACTACAAAGAACACAAACATCATTATTACTGTAAATGCACTGAGTGAATATAAACCCATCTACACATATGTAGACTAGGTACATAGCAGGATTTGATGTTTGTACCGATTCGGGTGCTTTGATGAAGACTTTGGTTTTCCCCAGCTGGAACTGGTCTTGGTCCATGTGCACTGAGTTGAGCAGGTGCATAACACCCTGACGCTGCTCACCACGCCATGATGGCCATGTCTCCTTTGTTAAGATGGCGTATCTGCAGGACATTACAACCAGTGTTAAGCTTCAGTTATTGCTGCACCACAGCTGACCACTGATAAATCACATGAGTAAAATAAATAAATAAAACTGATCAATTCCTCAAGGTACAAGTTAAATTAAAACCAAACAATATAAAATAAGTTAATTTCACAAATAAAGTCATATTACCTATGCATCTGTAAAACTGAAACTACAAACCAAACTGAGAATCTCACTATGAACAGGACTTATATAGAACCTATGATAACTCTGGTTCTGACCTCTGCAGGAACTTGTTGAAGACTCGACGATAGGCGTATCCAGCTCTTCTGACCCGGATGTTCTCCCTCAGACCCAGGTACTCAACCTGGTGTCTGACCCGGTTGTCCTCCCAGTCCCGGGGACGTTTGGTCTCGTTGGGTTTGATGCACCGGATGTAGTGAGGGGTACACTTCATCAGGGTCTGGACCAGGCTGTTGGCTTGTTTCTACAGAGGGCGTGTCATACACCTGTTAGAAATGTTCATGGCGTCCTGATGGAGCTACTGAACGCGTCTGCTCATACTCAAGTCTCACCTTGATCTTGCTGCTGGCGGTGCTTGGACGGCCTCTCTTCTCAGCCTCCAGGTTCTCAGGAAACAGGGCTCTGATGAACGGACTGACCACAAACATATCACAGATGGTGTCATGGCCTTCAGGCATAGTATAACATCTGATGCATTTATACAAATTAATTTTTGGATATTTCATAGCATTGTGACAATAAAATGCATGCTAAGATGTGCATTTTCTACATATTACAAATTCATGTTAACATGACAAAATGTCAAATCTAAAAATGGTACAGGTGTCAGTTAGAAATTATTTGTTTGAATGGTGTTCAATAAGATACTTACAACTCACTGCTCTGCATCAGTTCAATGATGTCATTAAACAACACATCTCTGTTTCTTTCACAGAAACCATTGACATCATAGGATACCTGGATAGGTAGACAATCATATTTTATGTCAGATAACATAGATATAACTGTAAGCATGTACAAAACATTAAGCATTTTGGTATGAAAACATAATATCTCTTATCATAAAACAGGTTCAGGTGCTCACATGTACATATGTGTTACCTTTCCTGCGTAGTGGTGGATGATGAATCCTTTATTCCAGCTGCTGAAGTGTTCATGGGATCCAATTTGACCCTGAAGTTTCTGCAGTAGAGTCTGGTCTGCTCCCTGACCTTTGGCATGCATGGTGGCACATACATCATCCAAGATGCTCATTAACCCAGGAGGATTCTGGGAAATAAAATTTAAAAATCATGTAATATACATATTCAATATTTTTCTGCACCTTTAAACAAGATAAGTGCCCACCCACACATGACATTCTGGTCACAGCTGAGATGACTGGCTTGACAAATAAATAATCACTATCTTCATCCTTTGCCCTGATGTTGTCAGTAAAGCTGAGGCATTAAGTCACACCACCTGGTTAAAAGGTTCTGTTCACTGATTGGTCAACTCACCACTTTGGACTCAATGAGGTCACAGACCACCTTGTTGTTGAAATATTCGATTGGCTTCCATTGGATGCCCTCCTGAACATATTCCTCCTGCACACACAAAGCACGTCATGTTTACACACCAAGAATAAAACAAAATGAGCCACAAGAAGTACAGCACATTAATAATAAAACTGGGTTTAATAAAAAGTAATACATTACAGACTCAAAGGTCAGAACAAACAGTGAAGTCATCATCATTCCCTGATGTGATGATGTCCTGTCTCACCTGCTCGGCCTTCAGTGTGAGCTCAATAAAAATCTGCTGTAGTTTCTCGTTCACAAAATTGATGCAAAACTGCTCAAAGCCATTTTGCTGAAAAGAAAGAAATAGAAATCAATTCACCAACTAAACACCGAATTAGTCAACTGACCAACCAAACACATTATTAAGCATTTAGTCCAAACCAATCGTCCCATCTGTCAGTGTTTGTTACCTGAAAGATCTCAAAGCCGTAGATGTCCAACACTCCAATGTTAAGCTCCTCCTGGTCCTTCTGCATGGCTTTGTTTATACACTGTCACACAGAGAACAGCCAATTAGAACACACCACCACCTGTCATGTGAGCTTTGGGTGGAGCTCAAGGGGATACTCACATCAACGAGGAAGTCGAAGAGTCGGGTGTACAGCGCTTTGGACAGGGCGTCTCTGGAGAAAGAGGCCTGTTCGGTGTTCAGGGTCACGGAGATGGACTCGGTTTTCCCACCCCACTTGCTGTCCATGTTCCTGCTGGTGAGTTTACTGCACAGACCGTCCTGAACAATCCCCAAAAGGTAGGATGGGAAAGCCAGGACTGAGACCAGACAGGAAACAAGACATTATCAACTTGTTTAATCATAAAAACAAAATAAAAGCAGCAAATTAAGGAATAAACATATAATGGAATGAACAAATACTGACTGGTGTTAAAATGTAAGTGTATAAGCTCTGTTGTCATGTAATGCTCATTCATTCATTCATTCATTATTCAAACCACTTAATATCAGTGAGGGTCACAGGGATGCTGAAGCCTCTCCCAGCTAGCC
The DNA here is from genome assembly GCA_029822895.1 of Maxillicosta whitleyi. NCBI lineage: Eukaryota > Metazoa > Chordata > Actinopteri > Perciformes > Neosebastidae > Maxillicosta > Maxillicosta whitleyi. The sequence goes on along the minus strand of JAPSES010079307.1, from coordinate 5,194 downwards.
ACAAGCTCAACAGTAATATTAATGTTAAATTTGACTTCTTCAATGTATTAAATTCAACAATTTAATAATTTTATTTTCATTGTTCTGATTCCTTGTCTAAACTGTAGGATGTAGTAACACGCAAACACCACAAGATGGCAATAGTTTCACAGCCACTTTTACACAGAGATCCTGGAAAAAAAGGCTAGATGATCCAACTTTTTTTTCCAACATTGACTGATTTCCACAGCCAAGCCAAAGGAGTAACAGAGAAGAGACAAGCTGGACTTTTACACAGCAGACCTGCGTTCCGGAATCAAAGGGTTGGTGATGCAGTGTAGCGTATAGGGTGACATGTAACTTGTGCATTAGTATACCCTGAGCATTGTGGTTGCTTTGATATATTTGTGTACTCTACATATCCTGCGCAAATTTTTACAACCCCCCCCGGCATGGATCGCACAAGCAAAATGTCACCAAAATGTCACACGTTGGTTGCACAAGGAGAGGTATTCCTTTTACATAAGTGCTCCGGAATGACCATTCCACCTTTATCATGTTTCTGTTACTACCTCCAGAGGCATTAAGGCATGATCCACTATTTCATTTACATAAACCTTACAGAATAAAGATGAAATATTCTCAAAAACAGACTTGCTTTGTAAAAGGGGCTACTATTACTGCCACCGTCCATCATTGAACTGTCATTCTATAGTCTGTGGAGGAGTATAATGTGATAAAACATATTGAAGTGTAAGGTAATGTGGTTGTGTTGTTGTGTATGTTCTTACAGTCTTGACTCTCCACCACTGCATAGTTGTTTTCCTCCCTGAAACTAATGTTTCCCAGATGAAGAATTGCTGCGACAAGCTGAAGAACTGAATCCTGATCCTCTATCGACAGACCTACTACTGACATGGCATCCTGAGAGACAGACAGGTAGAGAGACAGGTTAGAGATAAGACAGGTAGTAGAGACAGATGGACAGGTGAGGTGAACAGACCATCGTGTCGTTAAACTCCTTCTTGTCGTTGACGTCCTCTACTGTGTAGGTTCCTGATTGGTTGAGGTAGTAGTAGTAGTCGGGGGTCGTAATCCCCAGGTTCTCCCTCTGCTCTCCACTCGCCCCCTCTAACAGCTGAAGGCGAGAGGTTAAAGGTCAGAGTGTGGTCACAGAAACAATAAATGTCAGATTTGCTTAACAGGTGAATCATTAACATATAGAGGTGAAAACATTAAACAGATCATATGGAGATACTGGTTCTACTGGTCTGCAGATAACGGACACGTCTGACTAAAACTGGACAGTTAGTGGAACCACCTGAGGAGAAAATGAAGGAATCCAGATCCACAGTATACAGGTGTAGGAGTAGATTTAGCAGTATTTTATGTAGCATCTGGGAGTAGATTTTGTGGTACTATTCACAGTATTTAATGAAAGAAAGAATGAATAAATAATCTAATTAATGACCTGGTAGTAGATGTGGAAGTTCCTCTCTCCTGTGTTCTGTGAAACCACTCTGCTTTTCTCCAAAAGGAAGTTGGAGATTTTCCCTCCATCAGGAGCTCCACCTCGGCTAAACTGGATCTCAAAATATTTACCCTGGATCGAACAAACAACGCACGTGTATTTATTTTATACTTGAAGAGTGCCTGTGTACATTAATGTATTTATACTCACAAATCTGCTGGAGTTGTTGTTGCGGACGGTCTTTGCATTTCCAAACGCCTCCAGCAGAGGGTTCGACTGTAGGATGATGTCTTTCACATGCTGAAACATATTAGTAACCATGGTAACAGCAGCATCAGTCACTGCGGTAATATCAGCATAAATAGAGGCACAGTGACAGTATAAGGAGTTACAAAAAGTTGCATTTTTGACAGTTTTTAATCCAACATGGCAGAGGAGTTGTTCTGCTAATACACACTAATGTTACTGTGAACAAATGATCAGCTTCACATCTTGTCAGTGTAAATTATTTGACAGTAGGACAGAGTGAAGACACAGATTAGAGGAAAACTTTCTGACCTGGACTTTGTCTCCTCCTCCTGACACTTTGGACACATAGCTCATGATGAATTTAGCAGCTACTGTTTTTCCAGCGCCGCTCTCTCCACTGACAAACAGAAACAAAACACAGTGATGATACAAAAAAAAAAAAAAAAAGAAAAATTAACAAAATAAAACAAAGGACGGGGGCTGTTGTGTGTTTTATTCTTAGATTGTGTTTCAGGTTTTCTTTATGTGAACTGTGGTCGATATACTTCTGTTTTATTTAATGTAATTTTTAAGTTGTTTTTTTTTAGTGTTGTGGTCTAAAGCCCCGCCTACCTGATGATGACACACTGGTTCTCAGTGTCAATCATCATGTTGCGGTACATGTTGTCAGCCAGAGCGTAGATATGTGGAGGGTTCTCATACTGAGCCTACAACACAACATGATAACACAATGATAGACGATAAGACAAGATCACAACACACAACAACATTACATCACAGGAAGACAGAGGTTTCAGGTGATTCAGCGCTGGTTGTGTTTATCGCTGTATGTTTGTGTGTTTGTTTCTCACCGCTCCCTGGTACATCTCCACCTCTCTGTCAGTGAAATATGGAAGCTGTTTAAACGGATTCACCGAGATCAGAACTGGACCGATGTAGGTCTGACAGAACCAGGTCAAGGACCACAAAAGGAACCAGAACAAGAACCTCATTCAGCAACTTTAAAATTGTTGTTAAACCTAAAGTTAAACCTGGTTTAACAGTGATAAGTCAGGTTTATTGGGTGAGAACCTTAGTTTGAGAGGAAATAAACATGGTTTAACATAATAACCCTGTTTTAATGGGAGATAAACCTGGTTAAACAGTTAGTAAACCTGGTTTAGTGTAGATACACTTGGTTTAATAGGGGGAAAACCTGGTTTAATGAGAAGGGAACCTGGTTTAATGGACAATAAACCTAGTTTAATAGATAAAACTGTGTAATAGATAATAAACTAGGTTTAACAGTTGGGTGATAAACTTGGTTTGACAGAAAATAAACCTGATTCAGCATCTAACAAACCTATTCAAGCCCTGGTTTAAACTGGTAACAAACCCGGTTCAACGCTGATAAACTGGGTTTAATAGATAATCTGGTTTAAACAGGTGACAAACCTGGTTTAATGATCATTAAATCAGGTTTAATGGGTGATAAACTTGGTTTAACCATTCCACTGTTTTTTACATCCGCATCCTATGGACAAAAGGCAGTGGAATGGGGTCAAATTGACCCCAAGGAATCCACAGGGGTTAACAGGTAATGAACCTGATTTGTTCAGGATACAAAGATGTAGTCGTCCATGTATCTTTTCTTGAGGTTGTCCGTGATGGCATCCTCACTGATTTTGGACAGCAGCACCATGTCATCAACGCCGCTCACCTTCACATTCTGAGCCTGCCAATGGAAGCGCTCCTTACTACCCTGAGGGGGCAGGGCATAGAGAAAAACAGGTGAAATCAAACATATACACAGCCTTTTTTTGTTCAGAGTTACTTTAATTAATATTTAGCATGAGCTGCATTATTATGATCATTTAATCTACCATCTGTTTAAATAAGAAGTTAGCCTTTTAAGTTATTTTTTGTGATTTTCAGTATTAATTCACTCCTTTTCAACAAGACCTTAAGATTTTTTGATAATGATTCTTCATTGTTTCCTTTGCTTTTGAGTTTCACATGTTCCTTATTTTTACGTTTCTTGTTCTTGAGGAAATTACATTTTTTTTTGTCATGAAATAGTTTATTTATTGCATGTGTAAAACAAGCATTTTATGTCTCTTTTGTGAAACTTGTTGACATTTCCCTTGTGTCTCCTACTGTCACATTTATAACCAGTGCTGGCCTCTTCTACATCTGTCCTAGTGGAATAAAGATTATTTACAAAGCTGTAGTTTCAAGTTTAAAAGTTGGTACAGTTCAGTTCAGAGTGTGACGTATATGGTTATGTTTCATCTCCTCGGGTCGTCCTCGGAGCTCCTAAATTCCCAGCATTCCTCTGTCCTGTGGGATCATGTTGAGGTGTGGAGCGGTGGCGGTGATGCCTCGACTCGCTGAAGCTGAAGGACGCTGCATGTTACTGCATGTGTCCGTCTACATGTCTACGTAAAGTCATGAAGACGAGTTGTAGTGTTTATATTTGTGTCCATGCAGCATTTTAAGTTTCATGTTGAGAATTAGGCAGAGGTTTAGTTGCTTCACACATTTCATTTCCTGCTTTTCCTGGTGAATCGTAATGTTCATGTCTGTACGAGTTTTCTTTGGAAACATCTTCATTCATGCACAGGAGATGAACTCTTTTCATTCATTCTCATACAAGTCCACACACATCTTACTCTAATATCATTTTTAGCCTGTTTTGCTTCTGCTCGTTTTTTTGACTGTCAGCACATTTAAGACGTACTGTATCTTTTTAGGAATCATGCGATTGTGCTGACAGTTGAAGACCAATGATAGCAGGTCATGTTATGTTTCTGCACAATACTAACATTATGTTTTGGGTCTAAATCTGAAAAAGTGTCATTTTCACTGAGATATAAACTAATGAATTCAGTATAAATATGATTTAAGTTCATGAACATTTACAAATTGGTGGGTTTAACCATGTGTTGATTCAGAATGAAGGAGACTCAACAGGTGCATTTTGTCCAAACTAATACAAATATGAAATGGGCATCAACATTTATCCCATAAAAGTCTTTTCTTTTCGTCATAATGTTTAGGTCAAATTAATTTAAAACAAAGGTCTTGAAAACTAACTAAACAGCTTTTGCAGTTTTCAGGGTCCCCAGAACCAGGATGAACTGCAACAAACACTTGTTCATCCCAACATCCATCAGACTGACAAACAATCAGAACATCTGTCAGAGTAATAAGCTACATGGTGCAATAATTTCATACATCTGTGTGCAATACATATCTGTGCAATAACTTTTTCATGAATATGTATATATCGCCATTTATTTATTTGGTTCTTCTTCTCTCTTTTACTCTGATGGCTCTTCTTTATTCTGTCCACCTGTAAACTGCAGTGGAACGGAGTCCAGGAAAAATATCTTATCTTATCTGAATATCTTTAGCAAATCGCAATTTTAAGTAAGTGCGTAAGTAACGTTTATTTATATAGCACCTTTCACAGACAAGGGAGGTCACAAAGTGCTTTACAAAGGATCAATAAAA
>JAPSES010079202.1:10874-27281 GCA_029822895.1 Maxillicosta whitleyi | reverse complement strand
CCCCCCCCCCCCCCCCCCCCCCCCCCCCGTCTACTGGTGGTAACACTGACCCCAGTGACCCCACCTACCCAGCCAACTGGCTTTGGCCGGTGTGGGAGCGACAAGGTAAGTGAACTGGAAGAACAGGAAAAAAAATAGCAGGACAAGAACAGAACGTCCACAGTGACACAGCATAAAGGACGACATAGGACAGAAACCTGGTGGGTGGGGGGCCCAGTGGCACGCAAAACGATGCACAGCCTTCCTTTTTCAGCCATGAGCCAATCACAGCCTGTTTTTCAGCCGTGAGCCAATCACAGCGTCCCTTCACGTCCTGGTACCTACTGATCTGAAAGACCTTTTAGTTCCATCTCATCCATCTAGAACACGATGCTGTCAACATACAGGCTTACTGGTGGTTCCTAGAATGTCCAAAAGAAGGGAGCTAGAGCCTTCAGCAATCAAGCTCCTCTATTGTGGAACCTCCTCCATACCTCGGTCCAGGAGGAGACGCCCTCTGTATGTTTAACAGGAGGAAAACTGTCCTTTATGACAAAGGTTAGAGTTAGGACGGCTCAGGCTGATCAGAGTTCAGCTGATACAGACTTAAGAGGAGGAGCAGAGAGGAGGACGGACAGGAAGAGGAGGAGCAGAGAGGAGGACGGACAGGAAGAGGAGGAGCAGAGAGGAGGACGGACAGGAAGAGGAGGAGCAAAGAGGAGGAGCAAAGAGGAGGACGGACAGGAAGAGGAGGAGCAAAGAGGAGGACAGACAGGAAGAGGAGGAGCAAAGAGGAGGACGGACAGGAAGAGGAGGAGCAGAGAGGACAGTGTATCATGAGTCTCCCAGTCTGTCCATCTTCATACCTTCCCCCCCTCCTCCTGTCTGTCTTCCTCTCTCCTCCTCCTCCTCCTGTCTGACCTCCTCTATAATACAGTAGTATACCCCCTGTTAATACTTGTATTTGTAGTAGTAACAGTTACATTTTTCTGCCTCTTTGATTTTCATATTACTTGTATTTTCCTTTTCTCACTAAATCATTTACTAATTAAAACATAACGTGCTGCACACTACAGAAATATTTCAGTTTGGGACATTTTCAGTACAGGGGTCTTCTGGTTGACACATTTCCGATACAGTGAATAAGGGTGTGGGGGGGTCATATCAAAACCCAAAAATTAAAGTCAACATGCTCCGAATATCCGATCATCGACCCTGGACATAAATCATGTGCTTGTATTAATTTCACTACAACAAAAGCACTTGAACACAACACACTGGTAATTTGAAATTTACTTGTGGACAAGCTCATCTTCCCGACAGCACCTGAAGGCATCATTAAGGTACAACAGTGACTGAACCAGGTTCAACATTCAGACCGATATGATCTCATTTATGATCATGTTTGTGTCTAATGTATCTTGATCAGTTGTAACTGGAACGTGAATTTCTCAGTTTTTGGGATCAATAAAGTACAATCAATTCAATTAAAGTCAAATCATTAAGACGTATGACAGACATTTACACTCCTTTTATTGACTTCTTTCACACATTCACATTCTCAGCTCAAGCCAAAAACTTTCACAGTAAAACAGTTTAATAACATTCACATTTTAGTTCCCAAATGCCACAAAATGTAGAATAAATCTTTTCCATTAGTGCAGTTGCTTCATCTGTTATTAGATTTTCAATAAACATCTCTAACATCGGCATAAATATGTTTTGGTTTTAATATATACGCAGCAGATGATGCATCCAAAGCAGGAATCTTCTCACATATTTAGGACCCAAACAGAATAAAACAAACAAAATATTAAATAGTTAATTCATAAGAGTAAATGGCACAAAATAAAAAAAGAAAAAGTCATAAAACTCTGTAAATTAACAGTTTGTTTTAACCCCTTTAAATCGTTTCATCCTTATGAGTATTTTTTTAATATTTATTTTGTTTATTTAAATTTATTATTTATTTATTATTTTATTTGTATTTTTTTTTTCTAGTTTATTCTTACACTATATTTCAGGAGCTTTTTGTTTGAGTGGAAGTTCAATAAAATAATGCACTAACCACAGTTTACAGATGCATTATTTCTGTTTAGTCATACTATTCTCAGGCTGAAGTACCTGAATGCATCATGTCAGTTGGACTTGAATTCAACGGATATTTGGATGAGTAAAAAAAAAAAACCCCAAAAACAAACCAAAAAATAATAATAATAAAAAAACATCACTAAAAAACACAACATGACATTTTTGCATAGTTGTGAAAACGCATAACTTGGTTTCAACTTCAAGCTGGAAAATTGATAAATATCCCTTTAGCATCAAATCATTAACCATTTCTACAAAAAAAAAACAAAAAAAAAACAGAGGGTGGAGGAGCCTCTGAATGCAACAAATGCACAAAAGTTGGATGTACAAATCAGATCATGAAGACTCTGGTTCTTAAGGTTAATAAAGAAAAGGTAGAAGATGAAGCTGTAAACATGAGGTAAAAAATAATGAAGTTGAAAATGAAAACGAGGCTATTGTGAATCAACGGGTCCAACAGTGGTTCTGTTTTATACTTGGAACCGAGCAGATTTCTGTCATCGGATAATGAACCATCTGTTGGATTCGTTTGTCGTTCAAGGAACTCCAGTGTAAATTCTAGTGCATTTTCATCTCGGATCATAACCAGATCACTGTGACGTTTCTACATTCAGTTTAACATTGGAGGGAAAAAAAGACCATTTGTTGAGTCTGGTTTCTTCCACATCCAGTGACTATAAAGTAATAAGTTTTTTTCAGTTTGAAAACAGAACCAGAGAAAATCTAGAGTGGAACAAGTAAAAAACAAAAGAAAAAACAACTAGGTCCATGTGTTAAAAATCCACAGTCTGAACAGAAGGAAATGGATCAGAACCACATCAACTAGTCGCAGTCATCATCATCATCTGGACATGAACTGTTTTTTTTTTTTTCCAACCTGGTCGTTAATACCTTTAACGGTTTTAGTCGTTCAACTAAAATGGAGTAAATCCAACCCACAGTCTGTGGTTCTGGTCTGAGCTGGGATGGATGGAAGGATGGGTTCAGGGGTCGGTTCTGTCTGGTACCAGCCTAAGAAAAATCAAACAAAAAAAAAACCCATATAATTGCCCATTTCAAACCAATCCAACCAGGATCAGACAGTTGTTGATAATGTGAGGATGTGACAGGTTCCATACGAAGAACTGAAGGTTCAACATAATGAAGATATTTCAGGTTGTTCATGTTATTCATATTTATTAAATTAAATAACATTTCGACCTTAATTAAACATCTTCATTATCAGTTGAGTTAATTGAAAACAAATGCACATGACTGAGGACACACACACACACACACACACACACACACAGTGAATATGCACTTCCAAACTGTAGGGGGCACTCCACAAAGAAAAATTATTCAAAAACATTGAAGAAGTTCCTCTTGTTTTTTTCCTCATGTTTTGTAAATGCACATTTTCATCATGTTATTTGACTTTTTTCACTCTAAAAAACTTAGATGACAGTTTGGCGTATTTGTTTTATTTTATTGGTGTAGGTAACAGGGTTATTGCTGTAAATGCACCAGAGTTTCTCTAATGGTTGGTTTTCATCTGCAGTAACTGGACAGATGTTAAATACTCACCAAAAAACAGGAAGGAAGGAACGGTTGGATAGACAGACAGATATACACATATACATTAAAAAAAACCTAAACAGACAAGTACAAGATGTGTGTTAAAATACAAAAATGTACCTCCAACCGAAGGGCCCACATTAGTCCCATTCTCAAGGCCCTTCATTGGCTCCCAGTCACCCTCAGAATTAGCTTTAAAATTCTAGTGCTAACCTTCAGAGCTCTGCATGGTCAGGCTCCCCCCTACATCACAGACCTGCTTTGTCCATACGAGCCCCCTCGGAGGCTTAGATCAGCGGATCTGAATTTGCTGATGGTCCCTCGTACCCGGTTCAGGACTCGAGGAGACCGCTCATTCCAGTTCGTTGCACCAAAGCTCTGGAATGAGCTTCCCCTGGCACTACGCACTTTAGATTCTGTTGATGCTTTTAAAAGTAATCTTAAAACCCACCTGTTCCTCCAAGCATTTTAATCTGCAGTAGGCTAAGAGTTGTTTTATGACCATCATGTTGTTTTAATGTGTTTCTTTTACGACTGTATTTTATTTATTCCTATTTTATTGATCCTTTGTAAAGCACTTTGTGACCTCCCTTGTCTATGAAAGGTGCTATATAAATAAACGTTACTTACTTACAATTAATGACACAGAGAACTTATTTTAGTTGAGATTATATTAGATTGAATGCCGTCCCTGCTCTAACAGGTCCATAACATCCATAGATGATGAGTTTTTAAAGTCTATGTGCTTCAGTGTGATGGTCCAAATACTTCCAGTGATGGGGCAGATATGTGACAGCCCTGTGGACTCAGTGGGCTGTATACTTTAATATTAGGCTGTGGTGGAATCATTGTGTCAGTGGGAGTTTAAGGCCGTCACATGTTATAAAATGCAGTGTCATCACACCCTGTCCTGCTGAGGGTCAGTGTGGGGACAACAGACACACACTCGTCCATCAGCCTCCCACTCTCCTCAGCACCGACTCCAGCTCTAGATCCACTGTTGGGATGAGTCTTTTGAGTTCAGTCTGTTCCACAGATCAAGGTCAAACCCAGGATCCACACAGAAAGCAAAACAGTTCCAATGTCCTTGTACGTCAGTGTCATGTTCTATCTGAATCAATCCCCCGCTGAATTTGTGAGGTCGTCATGTTCTGTCTATGTTCCGGTCCAGTGGTGTTGATGCAGGAGATCAATCTAACAATAGAAGTGGGCGGGACTTTCACTGGAGGGGAATGCAACTAATTTAAAGTCCATATATGAGTTCTATCAGTGATCAATAGGAACCCAATCCATTGAGAGAAAAAAAAAATGAAAGTTTGTCAAAACTGTGGAACAACTTCATATAAATTGTCCCAAGAAAGACACAGATATAATTACAAATGCTGTGACCAATGGTTTAAGAGAAGATGTTGGAAGAAATGACCAATTTTTTTAATTGAATTTTTTGAAATCCCATTTTAACTTTATGTTTTACGGTCAAATGAATAGTATGACCCTGTTTATATTCCTAATGTAAAGTTTTTATATGAAATTCAATCTGTAGTTGTAATTGCAGCATATATGCAGTGAATTTGAATCTTTTCATTCTGGATCCTAGGAAGACTATCATCCATTACGGTGGGAAATAATGAGGATCCTACTAAACAAAACAAGCCTGTGGCGTTCAAAGTCACCTTCAAACCAACACGTCTGTGCCATGAACCGTTCACATGAATCCATTCATAGGTTTAGTTCTTATGGTTGTTATGACTTCAGTCTTTTATGTAATGACAGAAGGAGAAGAATAAACAGAAGCAGTAGATTTAAAATACCATATTTTGGTCATTGTGTCTCTGGGTGGACTTGCCTGTTCCTGGTTCAGACGACCCTGTCGGTATGGGGGTGGGCTCTTCCTGTGTGAAGTGATTCCACGTAGGCTAAGGCACTCTGCATGGAGGTCAGACAGTATCCCTCCTCTCCTATCAAATACCTGAAAATACAAATAGACACGTAAACAGTGGCGACAACTGACCCGTTCATCTGAAAGTCCAAGTATCAGACAGACTCACATTGTGTTTGTATAGAATTCATCAACACATCAGTGACATCATCAATAACATTTTATGTACAAATACACATGTATCATTGGAGTTTATTATATGTTCCATATTTGAACCGAAAAGACTTTAGTCTATATTTTCTATACTTTTAGTCTTTCTTTTTTACTGTATTTACTCTGAAACTACATTTGTAAAACACTTCTACACCAGCCTCACAGCTGTTATTTTTCCTTTTAAACCCAAATTTCATCAAACAAACATGAGGCGTTTCTCAATAACAACTGCAGTCCGTTATTCAAAGGTTGGTGCTTGTGAACGTTCCTCCCTGGTTCTGCTTTATTTACACCATCTATTCACTAATGTATTTCCAAAATGTGTCAGTGTGCATTTTGTACTCACTTGGTAGAAGGGTGTTAGTGTAGGAATGGAACACTGCTTACAATGTGATGATTTTAAGGATATGAATGTAAGAAAATCAGCAAAAAGTAACAACTTTGGAATTCTGACCTAAAACAAATTGTGTAAAATAATATGACCTTTAATACCATAAAGTATAGAGTGTGTATAATATGCTCACATGGATGCTGGAGGGTTAAAGTTGTAATAAATCTGTCTGAATATCTAACCTAATGCTAACACTACAGGATGAGTGTGTATCCACAACTGTTAAAAATACACTCAGTAACATGTGGCTCCACATTCACATCCATCAGAACCTGTGGTTGGGTCGGACCAACCCACTTAGGCTTTGGCTCCTCCATCCCAGTAGGCCTTCCAACCCACTCCATTGCACAAACACCAACAGGGATTTGACTTTTTTATAGAAAAGGAAAACCAAAATCCCAGATATCCTGACATTCCTGTGTCCTGCCAATCTAACCAGACGGGCTTTTACAACCAGCTGGTTTTAATGTGGACCTTTACGGGTGCTGGTCCATCTCACGCCATTTTAACGAGCAACCTGCAGCTCAGTCACCCTTAGAACTTGCAGACGTCATGTAATTAAACCGACAGGGACGCGCCTTCACACCCGATGTGAAATAATCACAAAATATAAAAAGGATTCTTCCTCCTCTCAAGAACCTATAAATCAGGTTCTCAGTATTTATTTTACCTCCTGTTTCACAAAGCAGGAGAATAAACTCAACAAAGTAAATGAAAGTTTACATGTTTATCTGTTTATTTTATTCTTACATCGTCTCCAGAACATCTCAACCTTATACAGGACTGTCTTTACAGCACAATATATTGATTTATAATAAAAGGGTGAGAAAGTCTTTTTTTGCCAATTGTTTTGCCATTAATGTGTCCATTAATTACCGTTGTTACATATAATAAAGGCTTAAAGTGTCTTAACTAAATGAAATTTAAGAAAAAAAGAATTGAGCAACAAAGTGATCAAAAGCAGCCAACATGTTCAATAAAATGTACAGTTTAAAACAAAATAATTCAATGAAATAAATAACTAATATGAAGAAAATAAGCCACGATTAGCACAATATTTATAAAAAACTAATAAAATAAGCAACAAAATGTACAAATAAAATGTATGAAGAATTAACTTAAATGAATAAAAAATAAACAAAACAAGTGCCATGAACAAAATAAGGCTGGAGATGCTTGTTTCTATGTTCAGTTAATGATAAAGTTTGATGAAATGTAACTTTTATTTGTCACCGTTTCAACATCACAACCTTTTACTCTAAGTTTTAATGAACATCTTCATGATCAGTGAATTAAATATAGAATTTACTAGAATGCTGGAAAATAGTGATTAATAATTTAGCAAAGATAAATGTAGAGAAAAGCTTATTTGGAAGTCACCACAAAAGTGCCAGCAGTAAAGCTAAAAACATTAAAGCTAAAAATGTTAAAGTTAATAGCATCAAGCACTCAGAGCGCAAACCTCCACCAAGCAGCACAGTTCAGGTCACACATTTAAAGCCACTATATGAGAAAACAGGAATTCCACTTCCATCTGGTGGACATTTGTTAGTACTACAACAAAGTCAATGATGATAATAATAATAATAATAATAATAGAGAATCCTTTAAACAATTCCTGGATTCAGATCACCTCCAAAATGTAATCATCTGTTCCTCGTCTCAGAGCGAACATTTCCTTAAAATTTCATTAAAATCTGTTCATAACTTTTTTTAGTTATCTTGCTAACTAACAAACTAACCCTGGCAAAAACATTACCTTCTTGGCGGAGGTAATAATAAAGATAAAGCTAATAACAGTAAAGTTAATAACAGTAAAGCTAATAATGCTAAAACTAATAATAACATTAATACTATTAAAGCTAATAACAGTCACGTTAATAACAGTAATGATAATAACTTCAAAGCTAATAACAGTAATGTTAATAACAACCCATGATGTAAACGATTGACTGCACACCAGAATGTTTCCGTTTGATCTCAGTCTGATGATAATCAGGGAATAAAAGCTTTTGTTTTACACAAGTGGAAAATCAAAGATACTAATAACCAAGACTCTTCTGGTTTAAAGTGTTTATCTCCTAATCAGAACCACATGGGAAACCATGTCTCAGGCAGGTTGTCATGAAAACTAGGAGACAATCATACAATACACTCCTAGCACGATGACTCAACATGAATGAACTCACCCTTCATGAATGAACTCCTCCAAGGCGGCGCATTCAGACACCAGCTGAGGACACTGACAACGCAGGGCCACAAAGGACAGGATGGGCAACAGGTCATCTGCACCGCTGTGGGACAATAAAAGGACAGGAATCAGGAAAATGAAAACAGGACACAGATAATAATGACAGGAGAGGGATTTAGTATTTATTATATTAACAATCAGTCTGAAGTCACTGAACTGGACCCAGTGTTGGTCCATTAAACCAACATGGTCCTTATGGAGATAAAGAATTAAGAAACCAGACAGTTATAGTATTTGCACAGGATGAAATCAAAAGAAAAATGTCAAAAACAACACATACTATATGAATAGAACACGTGTCATTTCTGATTTTAGTGCTTGTTTTGTCTAAATTTTGACACAGCAACAGGCACAAAAAAGGCAAGACTTCATTAAAATACACAACAACAAAATTCTACAATACACCAAAATGCTCACAAATATACCAACAAATAATAAAATACCCAAGACTACACTGACATGCACAAAAAATATACTACAACATGCATACACAAACTTGAATACACTAAAAAAAAAAAAAAAAACAATATACAAAAATAAGACTATATTGAAATGCTCAAAAATACACTGAAATACAATAAAACATTCCAAAAAAAATTGCAATACATAAAAAATACACTAAAATATGCCCCACAATTTCTAGAATACAGTAAAATACTTAACAATGAACGAAAACTCGAGAAACATTAACAAAATGTTAAAATTGCACGTATTTTTCTTCAGAAATATTATGTTGTTCATTGTAATGTAGTTTTTTTTTTTAAACTTTACATCACAATGGTCATTAATTATTAATATATTCAGTGCAGTTTTTTCACCAAAGGGCCAGATTGGACCCTGTGGTGGCCAGTTTTGGCCCACAGGCCATATGTTTGAACACCCTGTCTTAATGGGATGCGTGTTTAGGAATAGGATGATGATAAATGATAACGCTTTTTTCCCCTCTCTGTGAGATCTGCAGGGAGGACAGACGCATGATGGGAGATGAGGACAGGCTGATATCATGGTGTTGTGTGCAGACAGTGGACATTTGTTTATCAGGACTCACACGCAGACTGAACGCAGACTCAACGCAGACCCAACGGTGACGGGAGGGTTCGCGTGAGAAAGTAGTTTTTACTGATCCTGGACTGACCCGGACTCATGTAACTGGATACTGTCCTCCTGCAGGTTCTAGAAGGTGTGGACGGGTTCATGTAACCACGGAGAGGTGGACCTCACATACACACACCCAGAGTTATAATCTGCACTACTGTAAACACACACACACACACACACACACACACTGGAGCCTCTACATTTCAACAAAACAATGCATTTTCCCACATTCATGAGCACTGAGCCCAGAGAGGATTAACCTCTATTATGGGTTTACAAAGCATTCTATCCACAAGAAATCATATAAAAGACCAAAGGGACAACAGAGACAGCCAAAGACACAATTAACAATAGACACCGGTCAACAAGTACAAACACATGTCTAATGTCCTGTGTCTCAACATCATGTTCTATCAAACTCAACAAATGTTAGTGGAACATTTATAAATCTACTGGATCTATTGGCGTCACATATTCAAAAGGTTTAAATCCAGAACATTATTGAACATTTGGTTGGGTTGATCACAGCTAAAGTGGTTTAAGAGACGTATGCAGTAAAAAAAAAAAAAAAAAAGATATATACGTGCTGAATTTATATCAGAGGGCGTAAACACTGTCAGTAGTGTTTAACAGACCTGTAAGAAGAAGTACCTGATATGAGCTGTAACCCGCAGCACTTTCTAGCCTTAGCAAAGTCATCCCACCGCCTTGCCAACATTCCAGAAAAAAAAAAAAAAAAAAAAAGAGAAGCCTGTCCTACACTATCAGTACGCTATCCGTGCAACGCCGTGCCATAACAGTACGCTATCCGTGGGATGTTGTCATGATGTGAAACGTGATGACGTTAATGGAATGACAATGTAATGAACTAGATTATTAAAGGGCCAGGTCCCCCAGAGTAACAGGGTGGACAGCAATTTAAAGGACATGTGTAGAATGTTAAAAATTATAATTATAAATTATATAAATTATAAAAAATAAAATATAAATGATTAAAACAACTTGTTTTACAGAAAAGACAGTTGAGTATAATGACAACATATAAAAAGTAATTTAACTTTAAATGAAACAAATCACTAAAAACTAAAACTCACTAAAAGGCAGTGTGTGTAACATTCATTCACAGAAAACTGGATAAATTCACATTTGAAGAGGTTTAAAATTGTACTGATGTGTGTGTGTGTCTGTTTATAATAAAACCACAGTTTCATTATTTTAACAGTTGGATTCTGTTGGACCCTTAGACCCTCATTGGCCCTCATCTTCATGTCCAACGTCTGCAATAAAATATACTCAGTTCTGATTAAAGTCCGATTAGTTTTCAGGACTTTTTATTTAGTTCCTCATCTCTTCAGTTCTGACTCTACTGTTTTCTATGAGTCACATAAACATAAAACCAACCTGTATTTAGACGATGGAACTACAGCAGTGGTGTGTATGGGTCTGAGCTGAAACCAGGGGCAAAAATAAATACTTAAACACTGGCTACACTTAAAAAGCATCAAAACGTCCACTTGTGAACAAACGCTTTATTGAATTAAAGCTGCCAGAGACCACTGGAGAAGTAAAGGCCATGTAAAAATACAGTGGATGTGCAGAGGAGTAAGGGTTAGGCTTAGAAAGGAACTGGGTTCTGTGTGTTTTTGCACAGTTGTTGTTTTCCTTGTGGAGTCAAATGATTACAGATTGTCTGATGTGATTGTGTTCCTTCTACAAACAAGAACAAAAACTGAATTCCTCTGTGGTTCAGTTATGTGTGACTCACTCCGTTACCTGGAAACAGGATTCAGGTTTACATTTCTATGAAGTTACATTTTTTAACGTGCTCTGAGTACACACACACACACACATACACACACACACACGTCATAACTTTGCGCAGTAATCCTTTTGAACAGTGCCGTAGCCGGTCAACTCTTCTACGCTGACATCTCTGATGTCCTCAAATAACGTCCAACACAAAGAGACAGATATGGGACAGGAGACACCGTGCCGGTCATCCAACAAAAACACAGCAACAGACGAGGGGTGATCGAACGGGGACCCGAGTGTACCAAGGAGTTATCAGAGGACACTGAAGAGCTTTATATCAGCACTGGCTGTTTGGGTTTGAAAGAATGTCAGGTTGTCCAGGTCAGTCACAGGAGGACATTCAGAGAAGGACAGAGTTTACCACTGACCACACAGGGGACATTAGACCACAGTGCAAACACAAAATTATAACAACGATATAAGCAAACATATTTAAGTATGCCTTTAATTATCATGTAGATAATATATTGTCCAGTGACAGAGCAGTAGAGCAACATTGTGTTGTATGACTCTTGACAACATATACTATATATAGAGAGATAGAGAGATATAGAGAGAGAGATGGAGGGAGGGCGAGGACTAGTAAGTGTCAGAGTTGCTGTCCAGAAGGAAATAACAAGCCTCCAGGAGTATATGAAGAGGATGGTCCCCAGGGAGCAACTGTTGATTGAATGCCTCAGGCAACAACAACGCAGTAAGGAGGAGTGTGACGGGCAAAGGACAAGCCCCTGTATGGTATGTACCAAAGGAAAATTGTGGCTGAAAAACATAGTGGCTGGAAAAGGCTGGACTAAAGGCAGCACAGAGGCACTGCTCATGGCTGCACAAGAAAAAGGCCCTGAGCATAAGAGCAAATAGAGGCCGGGGTCTACCCTACAGAAGAGCCCAGGTGCAGGTCTACCGAACCAGACTGTCTCTCACACAAAATATGACCTCAAGTGGATCAGACCAGTAAAATACTATAACAACTAAATGTTGTTCTTTTGTTTTAGTGTAAAAAAAAAGGAAAGTTACATTACTTTTAACTGTACATAAAACATGTGATGTAACGCAAATGTCTACCCAGTCACAGAAACCCCCCATAAATCCTGGTCTGGTATTTAGTGCAATGCAGCCCCCACCCACATTGAAAAAGTTTTACTGGTTTGTTTACTGGAACCATGTGAGCTACTATAACAGTGATGTCAACATCTGCACCGTCCTCCAACTGGAAAATAAGTGGATTCAGTTGTTGTTCTGATGGATGTGACACAGGGGAAAGCAGAAAATATCTACAGATGACAGTTCCCAGTAAATGATCTAAACCATGAGTCGGCAGCACCGTGGATGGGTCCATACTGAGCCTTTGTCCACAGCCCTGGGTCTGCCCAGGGTCTGTTCCAAATCCAGACAACACGACCCAATTTGCGACCCGGGCCAGGAAGAGGCTCTACAGGGGGTCCATAGACCTATGAGAGCCCCCACTGGGCTGGGTCTGACTGTGTACTGATGAGAGCTGACAGGGCAGAAACCAAGGACCAGAGCCTCAGTGGTGTTTGGGTTCTAACACTGGACGGTCCCTCCCATCAGTCAACAGGACAATAGAACCAATGTCCCTGTACGTCAGCGTCATGTTCTATCTGAATCAATCCCCAGTTGAATGTGTGAGGTTGTCAGGTTATGTCTATGGGGTCTGGATGATCAATCTCCCAACAGAAGTGGGCGGTACTTTCACTTGAGGAGAGCTCAACTAATTCAAAGTCCATATATGACTTCTGTCAGTGATCAATGGGAACTATATTGAGATGTAACCATGTTATAAACCATCATAATACGGACCATTATAAGGATAGCAACACATATTTACATATATTTTAATATTTCAGAAACTTAATCCAAATATCTAAATTTCTCAAAACTATGAATAACCTGTGTGGATTTGGTCCCAATGAAGATGCATTTAAAATTACAAATGAATGTGACCAGTTGTTTCAGAGAACATGTTTGAAGGACTTACTAATGCAGACGATAACTGGTGACCTAAAAAGGCTGATTCTGGACTCACTAAAAGCATCGGTCCAACTGTTTTTAGTGTTGTTACTGTCTAATCATCCAGGTGTGTTGAAATGCTTCACATGACTTTGATCATTCTTTAGACTTTTCTGTGTAGATCAGTGATTCCGCATTAAAAACCCAAAATAAGAACCTGATGGACACTCACATGGCGGCGGTTTTGGGCGTGGACTCGGGCTCGTGGAGACATCGGTAATCCTCAGCACAGGCACAGATTAGGCGCAAGGTCCTCACTATAGAATGACAGAGCAGAAATAGGAAATGTAAACACAGTTAACCCTTTAACACTTGAGACATGATTCCAAACCCACTTTACATGATAATGGGCTGAACCTGAACTAACATGAGTTGGACATCCCTCTGTATACAGTATGTCCCACTGTCATAACAACAGAATGAATGCAAGTGAATGGATGAATGAAAGAATACAGAAGGACCATCAGACTCATCGTGTTTGTCCTCACCGATACAGTCCAACTTCCTCTGTGGAC
The DNA here is from genome assembly GCA_029822895.1 of Maxillicosta whitleyi. Classification (NCBI taxonomy): domain Eukaryota; kingdom Metazoa; phylum Chordata; class Actinopteri; order Perciformes; family Neosebastidae; genus Maxillicosta; species Maxillicosta whitleyi. The sequence goes on along the minus strand of JAPSES010079202.1, from coordinate 13,467 downwards.
AGGTGTCTTTGAGCAGAAGCTTGAGCTCCTGGACAGCGGACTGGTAGGGGTAGGAACCCTGCAGGGCATCAGGGTCCAGGGGGAACAGTTTGAGCGGGACACCCACGTCTCCAGGTGAAGCGTCTCCATACAGCTTCATACTCAGCTCAAAGGCCTGTTCCCTGTCCCTGTGGACTGTCCTACAAAAGACAAAGACAGCCTAGGATTACCCAGAGGACACATGTCAGTCCCACACTGGTCTGAGTGACGCTAACACACACACACACACAATAAATCAAACACCAGCCATACACATATTTACAATCAATCAGTCCAAAAACGGACACTTGTAATAAACACACAGATAAAAACAGATCTGCAGGTTTGATGAAGCCAACTCTATGACTTTAAGACATTTTTCTCTGTATCTTTGGTCAGATTTGTTTATTCTGCACCTTGTGGTGGAATCAGCTGCACAAAAACTGGAAACTGACTTCATTTCTTTGAGCGCTTTTAAGCCCAAACTGAGTTCTTGGTCGACTACATAACTTGCACTTGATTTTACTGTGCTCGTAAATTTTATTTTTTACTGACTGTTTATTGTCAATTGTGTCAGTTAATGGTGTTCTAACTGTGTTTTGTATTTGCTGATGCCGATCTTGGCCAGGACTCCTTTGTAAAAAGAGGTTATTAACCCTTTGAGGTGACCATTAAAAAAAGGACTACATTTACTTATGCTTTTGTAATACTTTAAACATCTTTTTCAGGAGGAACTTAACTATCAATATTTGTCCATTAACTATCGTTATTACATGTAATAAATGCTTACTTACATCCTTTTTTTAAAATCTGAAATATGATAAACTGCAGATGTTCACAATGACAGTTTATAAGATTACAAAAATAAACTTTCAAGTATCTTCTATGTGTTCAAGCATTTGAGTTTGTCTAGATCAGTGTCCATGTTCTTCATACTTTAGCTCTTTCTACTCATTTTTATCCTGTGTGATAGCCTTTGTTCCCTTTCTGTCTTTGGACAAACTGTATTTCATGTGTAGAGGTCGACTGATAGAGGATTAAAAAAAAAAAAAAAAACATTATAATAGTTGACTAACTGCTAGACATTTAATTCACAGTCATACAAGCCTAAATAAATACATGTGCATCACTGAACACTGCATTCAAAGGTGATCGTCCTCCAATTAGTCAACAATTCCAGTGGAGAAGCATTTTATTACCCATAATTCACTCTTGCAGCCACGTTCTGCAGTTAGTAACAGTGTAAAAATTCTATGTATTCTACATTTGTAAATTTTTTTGGTGCCAATTCAGTGCATCTCCACCACATAACTTTACTTGAAATCGTTTTGATTGAGCCAAGACGATAGAGCAGCGCTGCCACCTGCTGCTCAATACAGACAGTTACAACCATTATCACTAAGATACAGTATGTTTTTATAAAACTACATCATGGCAGAACATCTGCTCATACAGTTGTCAGTAATACACTTACAATCACTGTTTACTCATTACAAACTAACCTACTAATAATTAATTTTGCCCTGTATGCTGTGCTTTACTACATATACAATATATGACAATATTATCAGAACTGTTTTAGGATTTATTGTTATTCTTGAATCCGTGTTGGTCCGTTCACTGTTATGCTCTGTGTTGCCACAAGAGAAATCAGACTTGGGCTGAATTATCCCTTTATTCAGCACTCTAGGACAAAAACAAGCCTCAGTGACATGAAGCTGAGATTATCCTTAAGAGTGTGAAATAAAAAACTTGAGTATTATGTCATTGGCAACCAGCAATTATTATATATAAATATTATTTTATATAGTTTTTCTTTTCAATCATCTCTATGCTACACCTTTACTCTGTTACTCTCTTGACCAGTGAATTTGACCTGTTGTGGGATCAATAAAGTGTAAAATGAAGCAGTCAGTACCTGAACAGAGCCACCAGGGGGCTCCACAGGGGGGTGAAGAAGGCCTCCTCTATGATGGCCAGGCAAAGGTCCTTAGAGGTGGAGGTGTTCAGACACTCAAAGGACAGTAGACATAGAGACAACAGCTGATCTGAAACACACAAATTAGATAGAATACCAAAAATGTGCAATAATCCTGTTTCTGCATTAACAATGCAATAGTTATTAAATCATAAATTCACTATTTATATACTTAGTTAATGTTGTGTCTATTCATATTTAGTGTATTTTTTATTTTATTCTACTTTTAGCTCTGTTTTTATTTTGCTTTTTGTAAAATTGTACATTCTATTTTCTTAACTTGTTTTTTAGTTTTTGTAATTTTATATTTATTTACTAATCATTACTGTTGCTCTGACTGGAGGAGTACAATGATTATAAAGGCTATTTTATTCTCTTCTATTTTAATGGGTTCTGTTCGATTCTATTTAATGCATTAATTCCACCGAACACCATCACCTTCCCGCCTGTTCTTTGATGACATCACATCATGTTCCCGTTCTCACCTATGGCGATGTGAACGTCTTTGACCACACCCTTCAGGTGTTCTTTGAGCGCTCTTATCTCCAGCTCCTGGACCTGGTCCTCGCCCAGATCTGGCTCTGGGTCCATCTCCGG
>JAPSES010079202.1:0-10774 GCA_029822895.1 Maxillicosta whitleyi | reverse complement strand
TCAGTGTTAAGGTGGTGAGAGAGTGACGGCGACAGCAACGAGTCAGTGAAACTCTGACTGCAGACACCGCTACTTCCTGTCCTCATGGACATCCTCTGAATATCTGCAAGAACCACATTATAGCACAAGAATAAGTGTTAATGACGCTTGTGCAGGGATGTTAAACATACGGCCCGTGGACTAAAACTGGCCAATAAAGGGTCCAAAAAATTTACGAAATTAATTCATGATATTAAACTCATGTTACTTCATGTTCAGACCAATATGCTCCAAAATGGATCAGAACCAGTAACATTTTAACATAATAACCTATAAATAATGACAAATACTAATGTTTCTCTGTGTTTTATATGAAAATGTTTACATTTATAAGCTAAACTTTCACAAAAAGTGAATAACCTGAACAAATATGAACACGAAATATTAAGTGCAATTTTAACATTTAGTTGATGTTTCTTAAATTTTTGTTCATTTTTGTGCATGTTTTATTTTTATTATTGTTAGTTTTTTTTGTTTATAGCTTAGTATGTTATTTTACTGGTCCAACCCACTTGACACCATATTGATGTGAATAAAAAACATGAACATCAGGCTGTAATGGTACCTGACTGTGACAGGTCCCGGGTTCTCCGTGATGGACTGGGTGTTCCTGCAGGGCTTAGGGCGGGGCCTTTGCTGACAATGGGGTAGAGCTTGTTGTAAATTCGGTACTGTTGCTTCCTCAGTAGCTTCACCACTGGATGGTCCGACTGGCTGAGGACACAGGGGAGGGGCTTTATTATACATTATTCAAGGAGATCAGAGCTGTAATACATGTAATGTAAGATGAAATACTTGTTTTTAAATTTTTTTTTTATTATTATTCTGGTTTAAAGGTTGTTTTTAATAGATTTTATGCATGTTATAATTAGGTTTTAGATCAGTTGTTTTTAATCACAATCTATTTTATATAGTACTGGAACAAGTGCAATAATAATAATAATAATTTTCTGATTTTATGTATGTGTGTAACTGTCTGCACGTATAGATCTGCACTGTCAGTAAAGAATATTTGATTTGTTTGAGTTGCATAATTATATTGTACAAAAAATAATGGATTTATTTTCCTTTTTTACTATATTAAAGTTTTCCCTAGACATTTTTCTTATGTGTATTCCTTTAATCTTTACTTCACAATATAGGTTTTTTAATATTAATTAAATATATCCCTTCAAAACTACGGACAACAGTGAGAGTCATTTACTAATACTAATATAATATAATACTAATACTTCAAGTACTGAAGTTTCATTAAAATATTGATCATGAACATGTACAACCCCTTCTAAACATGAAAAAAATTGTTATGATTTCAATCATTTCACCTCCAATGAATCATCACATTTATCACATAAAAGTAACAAAAGTAAAGTCAGCTCTTTGTTACCTGAGCAGGTAGGATACTAGTTCAGACACTAATGTCACATTATCTGGATTTCTCTTCAGGTTGGATTTCCACTGTTTGGGCCAATCCTACATGAAAAGCAAAAAAAAAGAGACAATTTCATAAATAAAAATAAAGTATGTGTAGCTGGAGAAAAAAAACCTTCCTCAATAAATATATTATGGTCAATAGGACTGTATTTCAACATTTTCATCATTTTGTGTTTGTACTTTGATGTGGTCTTACATGCAATATAAATGTTTTCATAAATTCTAAATATATTCATTGAACATTGCACAGTCATCTTCAAAGATGTCTTACTTTACCAACTCAAGGTCCAACATGTGGTCATTAATTGCTAATTTTAGTCAAAACTACCTACCCTGTCACTGACATATACAAGTATTTGTCGGTAACAGGGTGGACATACTTTCATATGTTGTGGTCTGCTTGTATTAAATGTATTAAAATGTGGGATCTTGACCAACAAGCATTATCCTATGGATGTAGTTACTGAATACTTTGTCCAATGGATGTGCGTTTCCTGTCAGACTTACATGGTCCTGTTCATATTCCAGGACGTTTGTGTACAGAATACGCTGTTCCTGGTCCTCAGCCGTCATCGCCCCAGAAGCTGCAAATCTCCTGCAAACAACCCACATGGAAATATTTCACTGGTCAGTTGTATTGATACATGCACGGCAACTGTAGACACATGGTTTGTGTTGATTTAGACCAAGGGTGTCAAGCATACAACCCGTGGGCCAAAACCAACCCCCCAATAATTTCCTATCACAACTAACTATCTACTTTCTTCACATCTCACTGAGGAAGAAAAATCTACCATTAAACTTTAAGAAAATATTGATGCCTCTAAACTATATGGCATAAACATTGGGACACATGTCTACAACTGTAACATGTCCTGTTCATGAGGATCTGACGTAGAAACATCAATATTTCCTTGAATTCCTGTTAGAAAAAAAAGCACTTGTGATGTTGTTCTTTGTTGTATTACATAATGAACTGAATGACAAACTATGTGAGACAAAACCAAAAGATTAAAAAAAAACATTTGGATCATTAGTTGTGTAACATGTACTGAACATCTTTACATAACAAACTAAATATGTACATGTGTGTCAGTGCTGTTTGACTGTTCCAATAACTGACCGGTAATAACACTTCTAAGAATCCACAAAACAGACAACTTTAGGAAGAGCTCTGAAAACAATCACACTGTACGAGAAGGAAGAACCTGAACACAACACTGTAAATATGACTAATTATATCTGCGCCAGTCATAGAAACTGTCATAACATTAATCAATACTGTGATAACGACTAGACATGATAAAAAAAAAATGTACAAGAAACATCGACATGTACATATTATACAACACCACTGTCTCACATCATCCACCCTAAACCCAAAGTGACAGACACCAGTGCAGCCCAACATGGATCTAATACCAGAGTATTGTACCTGTTTGCCTCTTCCTGTAGTCGTAATCTTCTCTCTTCCATTTTTCTCTGGAGCTACACCCACATTAAGGAAACATCTCCACATCATCATCCTCACACCAGTCAGTCAGAAGGTAGAATTACAACCTAAATCATGTGTCTTAAGATCTTAAAAATAAATAAATAAAATGCTAGTTTTTATATGAATATGAATCTTATACTGGACCTGATGTCCATATGTGGACTATAGTCATTTATGTCCATATCTGGACTGGTGTAAACTCTCATCAGTATCCCGACTAAAACTCCAAACTTCACCAATATGAATAAATACAGTCAACTTTGAGTCTCATGTTCTACTTGAGGGGAAACCTGGATGATGCTACAGTGGAAACATAAGCTGACAGCAGAAGGATACAGCATCCTGCCTGGCTTTGGCGATGATGAGATTCTCCATCATCTGCCGCTGGAGAGACAGAGTCTGCAATGGAAAAAACAAAAAGTATGATATTTATACGTCCATTCAATGACAACCAGGACAGAGATGTAAACCAAACCAATATTAAGTAATAGATGTAATTGTGTTCCTGTGGTAGTTGCAAGAAAAACACAGTGGTGAAAATCTGTAGCATAATGAAGATAAACACAAAATGAAGGAAATGACTGAGAATAAGCACTACTGTGAAAGTCTGGGCTGAAACATGTACAAAGACAGTTGACAGATACATGGACTCATTTCCTTTAGGAAAGTAGGAGGAGACCTAGAGGTATCTGAAAGAACTTTTAAATCCATAGAATCCATCTAGAGCATTATACTGTCAACATACAGGCTTACTGGTGGTTCCTAGAATCTCCAAATGTAGGACTGGAGCTGGAGCCTCCAGCTATCAAGCTCCACTATTGTGGGACCACCACCCTGCCTCGGTCCAGGAGGCAGACACCTCATCTATGTTTAATAAGAGGGTAACAAATTTCCTTTATGATGAAGTTTATAGTTAGGGTGGCCCAGGCTTAGTTATGCTGCTCTAGGCTTAGACTGCTGGGAGACGCATGATACAGAGCTCTTCTGTGCTCCTCCTTTTGTCTGATCTCCTCTCTGCTCCTCCTTTATTCATGACCAAACAAACGCATGCTAATGACTTATCTTCTTTCCTCTGTGCTTTATGTCCTCACAGGTTTTCCCTGAATCCTCTCCTGACCTGCTGCTGTGGTCCTCCTTCTCTCCTGCCTCTCTCTTTCTAACTATCTGATGGTTAAAGGAGACTTAAAAATGGTTCAACTAGACTAAAGTGTGTAAAACCAAATAAAGAGCGTTTAAATAAATGTTGTTAAAGACAATACAAAGTATACTAAAATCAAACTAAGATAGATGGACAGACAGACAGATGGATAAAACAGACTAAAGGGTGGTTGAACTAGACTTAAAGATTGTAAGATCAATTAAAACATGGTTAAAAGAGACTAAATTTTGGTTAAAAAAAAATATTAATGATGGTTAAAATCAGAATGAGAAGAGATGCAGATTAAGTAATTATCCATCATGCCTAGTGCCTAGAGCCCAAGTCTATGGGGTCAGTGATATGATCTGGGGTGGATTTTAGTTGGTTTAGGTCTAGGTTCACAATGTTATAAAGAATGAAGGTTAGTCTGAAGATTCCTTTCTTAAGAGGCTGATAAATAAGATAATAATCTGTGAAAATAATAACATCTGTGTCACCATTGGGTCACTTTAAAGATCACCATCAGCCAAAGGTTTTCCAAACTGTGCATCCTTAAATAGAAGTTATCAAAATGTTCTGTTAATGTTTTCACAGTAAAACTTAAAGATTGACTGTCACAAGAGCAACGGTTGTTGGTTATGTTAGATATACAGACTGGTGACATCTTCAATTATAATTGGTGGGTTCGGCAGCAAATGTGTCATAATCAAAGCTAAATGTGGTCAAGAAAAGCTGATTGTTCTTAAAACAAACAAAAATAAATAAACTTACAGACATTACAAAATATATAAGTTTAGGTAGTGGGAAAACAGGTTTTAAGGAGGGATTTTTCTTCAAGAATTGACCCTACAAAAAACTCTTCAACGTTTGTTTTTTTACTGAGTGACTTTACACCGTAAAATTCACGATTACTAATATTATTAAATGTTACGGCGTGTTTTTTGGGTCAGTCTGTGTAGTATCAAACCATAGTGGCATCATTTAGAACCGATTTAAGACAAGTACATTTAGTAAAACTTAACCCAAACAACAGCTGGTGACCTTCACCTGTGCGCATGCTCAGATTTAGCAGTACTCTTTCTTCCTCAAAAACGGGGTTAAACAGAAAGTTACCGTTTAATCTTTCCTAAAACAGCAGACTGGTTGCTCGTGTAACCTTTCGGGATAGTATACATTAATAATTAACATTTAAAACAGGTAGAAAGTGTGCATATACGTGACGCTCGCGCCACCGCTAACGTTACCTGAAGAGCTTTCTTTCTTTTTTTTTTTTTTTTACCTTGAGAAATGTCTTAAGTTTTCTCCAATACGCACGGAGCTCCACTTGACTTGACATTTTCCGCATCTGGACGATAAATTAACATTAACACACAAATATCCGACTTTACATATGATGCGCACGAGGCTTGTTGTCGATGTTAGCATATGTCGCTCACCATGTTTGCGCCAAAAACAGTTTCCACCAAAACTAGGACGAGTCGGACCGTGCTCAGAACACTCAGACCCCGGCAGACGGCTCTTTACCGCTCGTCACTGATTCATCAACTAAACCAACAGGGGGGAAATACTTCACAATAAAAGCACGTAACCTCAGGGCCATTAGCAGTACTTACTTCCGGTCACATGACACAAGACAAATAGATGGCATTTTGTTGTGCGGATTTTACGCGTTTTTCTATTCTGCATTTCATGTTAATTTTGTTCACACATGAGCTCTGAATTTTGACAAGATTGTGTGTTCTCGTTTTATTTTGTTATTTCCGGTTTATAAAAAAATACACTGAACAAAAACGTGCCACATTCCTGTTAGGTATGTGTTATTGAAGTATTGAAATTCAATTGGTTATTTTATTTCTTTCCTTCGTAAGATAAAATACTCAAAAAAAGAGACTCTGCTTCTACGTGTCAGCAAATTGACCACATTATTGATGAAAAGGAGCAGAAAGAACAATCTTCTATTTTCTGCCTCACTTTAACAAAATAGCTGTGTGTTTACAGTAATAATTTCAAACAGAATTGTGAAATCAATCAATATATAAATGTAAAAAGCGCATTCCTAGTGCTTAACAGTACAAGTCTTAGTGTTTGACACTGCACAAAAAAAAGAATAAATCAAAAACAGGTAATAATTCAACACAAAAAAATCTACTTTGCTTGTAGTATTTTGAAAATACTACAAGGTCCAGATCTGGGAGGTGATCCCCCAGGACTTGTTTGACCCAGGTTGTACCCAGTGCAGCCTCTGGTGTAGAACCTTATGTTGGGTCCTCTACACTCACCAGAGACGTCTTCTGGAACGCCTGACCAGGGCTGAGCCTAGCCACACGAGCCTCATAACTGGCTTTCAACTTCTGATTTAGACGGGATGCTTCTTCAATGGGTGTCAGCTCCCTATAAAAACACACACAGACACAGACTGCATTAATGGGTGGGGGTGTAAAAAGCAGATAAAACCACATATTTACTCTTGTCACCATGTTTTTTCTGTGTTGGTTTTAGTGGAATACCATAGATATTTGAAATAAACAAGACTCATTATCTTTAATCCATATTCCCTCGTCAGATGTTTTTCTACATTTTTCTCATATTTGTGTCATTTCAGTATGAAGTTTCGCCAGAATTTTTTTTTTTTTCTGTTTTTGAAATTCAGTGTCTTTTAAAGTGTTTTTATAAACTGCCATGATGCATTTCACTCCCTCTGGTTACCTTCATGGGCAAAAATGTATACACATACACACAAATACACACACACATACCAAAAAACTGCTATAACTCATCATATGTCATATTTTTGGAGGGATGGGACACTGGTTGTGATTAGAGAAAAATACTAATATAATCAAATCTTTGACATATCCAAGGCTCTAATCACATTCACCTCCTATTTATTATATAGAAAATATTTAATTTAGGGTTTTGTTTTGATATAGATCATTCAGAACTCAAATAACTGAAAATTGTTGAATGTTTGGTCGTTTTGAGCAGGGCTGAAGTTGCATTGGGCCAAACTCATCATCAGCTGGAACATGAAACGTCTTGGATCAGAGTCAAGATTCTTACTTTTTGCTCTGTGACTCGGCAGTTTGTAGACGTTGGAAGACTTCAGGAGGCACAAAAGGAGAGTGCTCTGCCCCCCCACCATCTGACCCCCCCCTACGGTGTCTGTTTGTTGGGCTGGACGCATCAGGCCTCGTGTCAACGAGACTATCAGATGTAGAGGCTGGAGAACACAGATCTAACAGCATAAACAGATCAAACAGAATAAACACACTGATTGGTTTAACAGCGTCATCATGTGGTTCCACATTGGCTCCTGTGGATCGTGACCCTTAGGATGCGGACACAACCACTGCGTCTGATTGGAGGGGAGGTACTTACCGGCATGGGCAGCGGCAGCAGTGGTGGGGGGTGAGACAATCGGCTCATGCTGGGATTGGCCAGGCGAAGAGACAGGGATGGGACAAGGAGCAGAACTGGAGGATGATGGGCCGGGGGGAGCGGAACTCTTTCCTATAAACGACTTGGCTCTTTCCAGACACTGTTCAGCCAGTCTCAGCATTCGACCCACCTCCACCTCCACCTCTGACATCTCCACATCCTTCTCATCTGAGCAAAGAAACATTAAAAAAAAAGCACAAAACATAAACGCTTCAGGGCGTCTGCGGTCCGGTTGACAGTCGACTACTATATTTATCTAAATAGTTCAAACCCTGTTGAACAGATTAATGATAGAAGGAGGTGTTTGTGTTCTGATCATATCTGGAATAGTCACAATCACATTAACCCTTTCAAAGATTCAATGCGTTTTATTGTCATGTGTACAGTAAACAGGTTTCCCCTGCACAATCAAAATCTTACTTTTCCACACTGAGTGCAAAGAGAATTTAAGATGTATAAAAATAGAAAGACAATAATTTAACTAGGAATAATGAACATAAAATATAAACTACAAAACTAAAAAAAAAAAAAATCAATTGCATTATGTTTTTCAGGCCTAAAGAGGAATAAAATCTTGACTAATGTTGTGACAATTCATGCACGAAAGGGTAAAAGCTCTGTTATGCATTTGGTAACAATATGTATCAGTTCATATCTATACGTTGAATAATCATACTATTTATCTAAGTTACTGTGACTTTTGTGTGCACGAAAGAAGGAATTAAAATCCAAAATGACTGACAGTACATTATGGTATTGATCATAGTAAAACATACACAGAGTTAAAGCTCCAGGAGAAATCAGGAAAATAAGCCTTGATTATTAGTGGACAGTGGGCATTGATAAGCTGTTCAACTGGGTGGAGTTAGTGTCCATCAGAGGGCAGTTGAAGGTTTTTATATATATATATACTGTTTATGTACATGTGTGGAAATTCAAAATATGAGACTGACCTAAAGAACCAATAGGATAAAACTACAAATAATCACCAGAGATATCACATTTTCTGGTCTTAAATATTTGACAACAGGAAAACTGGTAAGCAAAGTCATGTATATAATAATAATAATAATGATAACAATAAAGGAATATGATTTATGAGGTCTTAAAGTAAATGAACATAGAACAGCTGTATCACACCCATATCACACCATGATTACTCACATTGTAGCATTAACATATAGTACCCCCCCACCCCCGTATCACAGTATGATTACTCACATTAACATTTAGTAACCCACTTCCCATATCACAGCATGAATATTCACATTATAACATTAACATATAGTAACCCCTCCCCCCCCATATTACACCATGTTTACTCACATGACCTTATTTTTTTCCTGAAATATTCTCTCAAATGTCTACAGCTATTAGGACGTGTCCAGTATGTCCTCAGGGCTCAACATTTCACTGACAGACAAGAAAATGTATAATAACTTGTAGATGTTTCATTCTTTATTCTGTTCTTATGATGAAAACATGTTTCATTGGAACTATTCCTGACATCATGCTGTTGGTAGTTTATTAGTTTTAGTTTCACTGTGGACTGTCTGACTTGTCGTTGTCCATCTACTTGGACATAAAAACACAGAGTCAAACACACACAGGACTGAGTCTGGAGTCATACATATAAAAGAACTCAGGTCCTACTTTGTGATTCAGCTGCTTCCAAAAGTACATGTGATATGAAGCTGATGGTCCGCAGGTATTCACAGTACGCCTCCTGTAAAAAAGAACAACAAGGAAAAGACCCTTAAGGATTACAACTACGGTTAAAGACATGAGGTCTTGAACCTTTAATACTAACTAAGACAGAATTGATGTGTGTTCTACATCATTCTTTTCTGCGTTTTTCATTTATGTTTGTCAGAAAAATTATGTTTCAATGGGAAACGGTCTTGTGGTCTGACGAGCACAGAGAGATGATCCATCAGGGTGAGAAGAGAGGATTAGGTGATTACCCATCATGCCTAGTGCCTACAGTCCAGTCTGGTGGGGTCAGTGTTGCGATCTGGGATGGATTCAGCTAGTTAAGGTCTAGGTTCACAATGATTAATATGAATATTTCTTTCTTAAGAAGTGGATAAATGATAACAGAAACCAAGTAAATAAACAGAATAACATCTGTTTGATCATTGAGTCATTGTAAAGATCAGTATCAGCCAAGGATTTTTACTATCTGTGCACCGCTAAACAGAAATTATCAACACATCCAGTCAGTGTTTTCACAGTAAAACATAAACCAGATGGTTGTTATGTTAAACAATGGTTATGTTAGATACACAAACGGATGACAACTTCATTTACAACCCAATAAAAGTTTCCTGATAGAGGGTTAGTCCTACAGGAGGAAGAAACACTGGGAAAACTTCAATACTTTAATGCTAGTTATGATAACTGTAAATAATAATATAATAATCTGCCCTAAAAGAATGAAGTCCAACTTATCTGTTCGCAACTTGACTTTGTATGACTATTCAACGTCTCCACATAGGTTTTAACGTCTTTATTTATGATTTATTAAATCCCTGAAATTCGAAGAGGTAAAGTCTGATCACACATTTAATATCAAACTCTGGTGTTTATTTAATAATTCATATGTGTGAGAACAGTCACTAAACGGTAGCTCTAGAGGTTTAATAAAGTTATTTTACTACACATCAATGTCTGACAAGTTTGATGGGATTCAGCTTTAGATGTGTCAGTGTCAGTGTGTATTTGAGGTTAGTTAAATTAAACTAAGCTAATCTAAGCTAAGCTAACCCTGCGACAGATCCCGCCCACTCCGTCTGTTTACATCCACTCCTGTCGTTTCTGGGTTTTAAATGGCGGCTGTCGTCCCATCCGAACCACCTCGTCGTCTTTTATTACCTTATGTTTGTTTCCTGCGTCCAGCTGGATCGCCACTTTGGCCATTTTCATGGCGTTTTGCAGGGGTTTTACCCCGCTGTCAGCCGGAGCCATGGCTGCTCCTCCTTCCTCTGTGTTCAGAATGTAAACAAACGGAGCTGGTGTTTACTGCCCCCTACTGACCCGGAGAGGACACACACACACACACACACACACACACACACACACACTGACTGAACAATGCAGTATTCCTTCAGTCTGTTTTTTTTTTACTTCATTTTATTCACATCTGCAATACTAATGATTGATAGATAGATAGATAGATAGATAGATAGATAGATAGATAGATAGATAGATAGATAGATAGATAGATAGAT
>JAPSES010079154.1:0-27311 GCA_029822895.1 Maxillicosta whitleyi | reverse complement strand
TATATAATGTAAAAGTTAATTTGGAGGGCTCCACATTTCTAATCTAACTTTAATTTAATTAACATTTAGGGCTATATTATATATTTTTGTGTTAGAATACATTTGTAGTCTCTGCAGACCCCCCTCCCCAAGTACACACACAGACACAAAACATAAATCAGTATTTTAATACATTAATTTCTGTTTATACACACTTTCTATATTGCAGATGTTGACATGTATAAAACACATTTTCAGTCCGCAGAAGCACATCTCAAATATATATATGGTCAAATATATGGACTGTGTTCACCTCACAGTTGGTTCATGTGTACATTTAGACAACATGTATTTGGATTTTTTTTTTTTGGGGGGGGGGGTCCAGAGGGGAGATTTGACCTTGCAGAGGACGCAGAGGTAAACTGCTGCAGCTGAGTCCTGGATTATTTTTTAATTCAGTTTCTGTTTTTATATTCACAGCCCGGTTTACATGATAGCAATACATAGAGGATTTGTCCAGCATGTCTGATAAGCACATTTGTTTACTTCTACTTCAAGCCATCAAAATGCTAATGTGTATATCTTGCCAGCTATTCACATGCAGATGGAGCTTTTGAGGTCTGGATGTTATAGTGTGCCCCGGCTCCGTAGTTGCCTTTGTTTAATGAGGATTTCTATTGCTTGCTTTCAGGCTGTTTGGGATGTGCATACATAAGAAGTCCATCCCTAAATAGAGCTCACCTCCTGCTGATAATGAGGCCACAGCTCATATCATCACTTGGCTTTTCTCCCAAATATGAACCTCTGTTATGTGGTTAACATGAGTCTGCAGAGTTTTGCTTTAGAACATCTTCAAATAAAGTCCTGCCTGTACATTTTTATGACATATTAACTGTGCAAACTGGTGGAGGGCAAGCCAAATAAAAACATTCTGCACATGTTTTAAGATGTATTTAACTGCAAAAATTGTTTTTTATTTGTAAACCTAATCTGTTTTTCTCGTGGATGTGCTTTGCTAAATGCATTTTATGTGATTTAATCTGCTTTTTTTTTTTTTTTTTTGGTCTTTTATCTACTTATTATTATCATTGTTGTTGTTGTTGTTGTTGCTTATTACACACAGATTTGATATAGTATGTCTTTTTTTTAAAGTTATATAATGGTGCCTGAGGCTGAATGGGAGAAGATGGTCATGTGTTGATTTCAGAACATATTTTACTAAATATATATATGAGCTCAGCGGCTCTGATATCTGCTCACATAAATACTTTCTTGTTTTTTTGGATCCTGGAGCACAGCTTTTCTTCCACTCATACTAAAGAAGTAGCTGTGTAGACTGTTTTGATTTTAGATGAAGCTGGAATAAAGACATATATCTTTTGTCACACAAAATATCAATGTGTTTTTAATCTCTTTATTGATGTTCAGAGATTAAAGTTCTGTAGCCACAGAATGTGGTTCTTTTGATGTGGAAAATCCCGCCTCTGAAGGCTGAAGAAGCTTCTGCTTGTCTATTTGCATTTGCTCTAACTTCACATTATACAGAACTGTGTGTCTTTTAATTAATCAACTCTCACCTAAATTTTGTGTTCATTATGTAGTCAGTTTGTTTTAAGCTTTGTGGCTCCTTTTATTTGTGATTTATGACTTTTTTTTTTAATCTTACAAACACTGAATAAAACCAAGCCCTTTTAATTCAAGAGCATAACATACATTTATTGAATTCCAAACTATTGTTAAATTTCATTTAACTGTTATTTAAAAGCTCTTTTATGGGATCTGACTAACAGCAGCAGTGCAGACTCTAAATGCAACATGTACAACATAGTGGACAAAAATTCAAACAGAAAAACAAGTATTTAAAGACATCCAGTTTTTCTCTAGATCTTTCCAATAATAAATAAATATGACTAATTCAAACTGGTATCAATGTTACTCTGGGATCATCTTTTGTTTAATTTGACACGGATAATCCTGCTGGTTTGTCATATAAAAGAACCTAATCTGACATGAATCTGACGCAGATTTCTTTGCTTGTAATCTGCAACTGATAACATTCTGTTTCTATTTTTTCTTTCCATTGCTCATCCTCAACACTCATCACATCTGTTTGGCTGTAGTTTTCCAAGGATTAATCTTAGGAGGAGACCGGTAGAATTTCCTTAGTTTATCAAGCAAAAACACATTTCAGCCGATTCGAATGCAATACATAATAACTTACAAATCAGTGTTTAAGTGTGAACAGAATGGAAAGCAGTGGTTCAACCTATCAGTGTTAAGTCTGTCAGCTGTGTAAAAATAAAAGCTCTATGCTACACATCCAGCAGTCGTGATGATCCCTATTGATTTTTACTGTTTAAACAGCAGGAGCATGGACTACACAACACAAAAGTGAACTTGCTTTCCTTTTTGAGGTCATCTGATCTTATTTATGGTGACAGTCAAAAGATAGAGGTAAAGCAGAATGTCACTGCAGCCTGTTGCAACATGAAATGGGCCGACTCTCCTGGGCGTGCTCAGAACAGATGATGACACAACTGAGTTTCCATTTGACAGCTGCTCAGAAATCTATATTGTTTTTCACTCAAAGTTAATAAACAACAAACGCTGATGGAAACTAAAGCAGTGAAGAGTGAAGAACAAAAGGCATGACTCTTACCAGTTAGCTGTATTTATGTTAGTAATTAGAGACCTGAGATCATTGTGTGTGTTTATGTGGGTGAAAGCGCATGTGTAAATGGTTTCCAGTGATGCATAATTACCAGTAAACGACTGGTGTTCTGGTCCTGACTAAAAAAATTTGACACCCTGCAATTTCCTTAAGAGACACAAACCCTAATTATCAAAATGTGTTTTGTGACACAGATTTTTAAAACAAACATGCCTGAGTTGGTAGGCAAAACAACAACAAAACAAAACATTCTTTAGCAATAAAATAGGCTAATGCGCATCAGGCCTGAGATTGGCAAATGTACTGAAGTCAATAAATTGGTTTTGGATCAAGAAGCATCATGTCAATTAGTTTTCACAACACATGAATGAATTATGGTTTTCTAGCCTCATTATTTTTTCACAGACAAGGATAGTGTTGCAGCAGAGATTTGTATCAGTGGCTTTGGCAGATTTACGTAAGTTATAAGACTGCGAGATCAAAGACAATTGCTTAAACTAGGGTATTATTCAAGTTTGTGCCGAGCCACTTACGTATATGAGCCTTATCTTGATGTAAAATTGAAAGGCTTGTGTTTGAATTGACATTTGAGACCATTTATTTTTAATGTCTGCTCCCAAAGGCAGATGTGTTTAACACTAGATTTTATCCAGTGCAATGAAACACTGTATTGAATTCCTAAAAGCGTGGGAACCAAAACATGTCGAGCTCTCTTACCGTCCAGTTGCCTATAACAATGTCCAGTATGTCTCTGGTTTTACGGCTGTGAAGTTTCTGAATGGAAATTACAAAATAGAAACCCCCTGCTATCTGTGTATCAGTCACGAATACCCACATCCTCGTGGATAAACACCCGAGCAGCAGAGCCCTGTGGTTCTTCTTTGTCTTGGTTGTCACTCATCATCCACACTGCAGCCATTAATAAAACAAGAGCCAGAGTCAACATGAGAGGAGAGGTGGAGCTCTCACAGTTTGGCAGATATAGAAGACCAGAACAAAGCCACTAGAAAGCATGTGTCATATCTGAGTCATTTCTAAATGTCTGTTCTTCCACATTTCTTTTTTCCTCTTTTAGTCTTTGAACAGAAGGATGTTTTATCGCTGTCCATTTGTTGGTGAAATTGCTTTGATGACTGTTGGATTAAAGTTCTACATAAACACCAGCATGAAATAGTTTTCCTTCATAAATCTAAATACTATACTGAATATAGTTTCATTTACAGACAGCCAAATAAATAATGAGACACAGCGATAGATAAAACATTATGTTTTTTTAATAGTGGTCAGTTGTAAAGGTGAAACTGATAGCACAACAAAGGAAATGAGACTGACCAAATCACTAAACATCCTAAACCGTGTCACCACATCTAACAAGTGACAATGAGTGGCAGTAAACTCACCAGGATCAAATGAAACACAGCATTATTTTTTTATAGTGACTGAAGGATGTAGGTCTCATGTAATACTACCCCAGGCTGCAGCAATGACATTGAGACTCTTTCTGAATAACAATTACAGAGCGGGGTTGATTTTTAAAGTCTCATCCTCTAGGCTGCACTTTTTTAATGTAAAAACTGATTCTTCTGTTGATTGCTGGAGTGCTTTTAAAAGGGATTTATATTGAAGGCTTAAGATGACGTTATTATTAATTCATGTTTCTCATTAATTCAGTGTACCTTTTGAAAATTCTGGGTATATTTTTTGGTAGTTTTCAAGAAGACTGTTGAATTATTTATACCTGCAGCCAAGTTTAATAGATGAGGACTGCTGCCTCAGTAAATCTCCACCTGCTCCCTCCTCTTTATAAGAAACAGACCATCCAGAACTGTTTTATTTTACACAGCACCCCTCAGTTACTACATTAACTTTATCAGAAGGCATCTCATCATCATTTGTTAAACTACAACCCTGTACGTCATGTACTGGGTGAAAGAGCCATAATCTAGTTTCTCAGTGTTACATAATATGTTAACCGAAGCTAATATGGAACAGAACAAGATTTTCAGTTAGATTAAGATTTAAAAAAAAAAAAAAAAACCTCTGTAACGAACACATGTTTTGTTTGTTTGTGAAGGACTGGTTTATCGCTCCTGCCCTGGTCCACAAAGCTTCTCTGAAGGGCACCATTTGACAGAAAATAAGTCAGTGTCACTGTGTGTCAGGGATATATGATGTACGACATCAGTCAGTCACAGCATTACAGCCTGCCACAATCAGCACAAGGTAGATAGAGGCAGCTGGTGAACAGGAAGATGGAAAGAATGATGACACAAACAACTGTACACGAAGCACAACGTTACTGTTAATTATGGCACAGACAGGAAGCCAGTGAGTGAGTTTGAGTGAAACCTCAGCCCGAGTTACAGAAGAGTTGCAAAAATGAAACTGGTTCTATCACCAGGCAAAAAGAGCAAAAAAAAAAAAAAAAAAAAAAAATCACAAGTAGCAATAACAGCAACATTATTCTTAAATCACTTATAACATAACATCCACTGATGAGGAAAAAAAAAACTCTTAACAATTATGTCATTAAAGAAACAATGTAGGAGTCTAACTATTGAGACTTGTATTACTCTGGGTGTTAATCTGCACAATCAGATCACTACTGTAGATTTTATACTTCATGTAATATACTCATTTAGATGAAATGTCTTTACACAAGAGCAATGGTTATTAAGATTTTCTGTCTTTATCATAAGAACAAGTATAGTATTACATTATTAAAAAAAAATTAATGAACATAACGCAAACATTTAGGGGTTTTATGCAAGAGATTAGAAATGGTAAAAGAGGAAAGCTGTTCTGTTCATCTCACATCAGCACAAAGATTTTTCTGGAATGTCCTTGATAGCAGAGAAATTTCTTTCTCGTACTCAAAATATCACCTCAAAACAAGAATTACTCACAACACGAGCTGTAAAACTCGATTATGTAATTGCAGCTATTGCCAACAAGACGCCTGCGGACTAGGAAGCAAGTGTTTATTGGTTTAAAGGTCAAACACAGTCTAAACCCACTGCTCTATTGATTGCGTTATTCCTGTGTCAAATCAATGACAGCTATTCCAGATAGAAAAGACAAGGTTTCTCAATGGCTGAACACTGAAAAACAAACAAACACAGTAAGCAAATGACAGTAAACAATCCAAAATCAGACTGAGGAGGCTTCACTCTTGAGCCTGGTTGAAAACACTGACAGGTCCCATGAGTAGATGGCTAGAGTGAAGATAATAAATCTCTAAGCAGATCGATAAACATGACACGTGATTATCAACCAATTGACACGAGAAAGTAGCACGATCAGCAATATCCCAGCAGAAAAAGAGAAAATGAAAACTAGATCAATGCAGTCGATGTCTGTGTTTGTTATTCACGGCTACAGCCAGCTTCACGTCAATTGACAATGACCTCAAAAGTGTTTGAGTGTTTGTTTTGTGTCAGTTGAGTAGAATTATCAACAATATACAGCGTACTGTTTCGGGAAAATATATGTATGTAAATGTTTTTTTCTTTAAATACACTCTACATGTAATGCCGCAGTTTTTTTTTGTTTTTTTTGTTTTTTTTACAGTAATGAGCTATTTTCTAATACAATTAAAAGTGATTGACACGGATATTCTCCAGTACCTTAAGATAAAAAACTTTAATTAACTAAATTTAATCAAGAAAATAATTAGAGCTAAGTTAATTGTCGCCTTACAGTGAGCTCACGTGTAGTGTCAAGATGAGAACTCGTGCTTCTTCCTCTGCATCTCAGTTACATGTATGTGGAATCAAAAGGCCGCCTTTAACAGGATGTTTACGGGCAGAAATTGTGTCAATGTTGCAGGTAGGTAGAGTTACAGTAATGACACTGTATTGTTCCCCGTTCACTGGAGGCTACACTTACATTCCCAAGTGCACTTTACCTGCTTCTGATCTCATGTGACAGTTAATTTAGGCGTAGCACTTCAAAACACACCTTAAATTTGTCATTGATGCCCCTGTATCATCACAATGGTGTTTTTCAAAGCTTGTTTTTTTTCTTTTTTGATTTTCATTTCGTGACAGGTTTCGTGGAGCAACCTGAAACTGATCGATAACAATGTGACAACAGTTCTCGTGTTGTCGGCTGACATCAGTGTGAGGTCTTTACTGCCTTGCATGTGATGTTGACTGCAAGAGTGAATGCTTGTCATTCCTTTGGGAGTGTATTAAAGGTGCACAATACACCAGGTCACACAGTATATGACAAAATCACATGTGTTTTCCCACCCAAATGTGCAGTATTGAGATTTTTTCAGTAGTAGCTCCTATTACTTTTTTGTGTTTAGAGCAGAAGAGTTTGATCTTTTGGGTAAGACGTGTCTTTAAAAACAAAGAATTTAAGTATGTATATATATAGATATAAATAAAATCTGTTATAAATACCATTCTTTTGCTTTCTGCTTTAAATATGTGAAGCTGTACAGGATGTAACGAGGATCGGATCCAACTGTGTGATTTCATATCTGAGTTATGTGCTGGGTTGTGTGGTATTTGTATGCACAGCAGCTGTCTGTCAAATCCTGACATGAAACAGAACCATCAGTAGAACAATTTAACTGACCACAATCTGAAAACTGGGTAAATTCTCTCCATCCCCCGTCATACCACCGCCAACGTATCCCACGGAGAGTGCAGAATATTAACACAATGAGCCCATTATTGTTTATTTACTTCTGTCTCTTTATCTGAGGTAGATATATACCACTGGTGGTCACACAGAGGTCAATAGACTGTCTTCATTGTACGCAGCACATTATGTACTCCCCATTTCTTGCTTTGGAACTAGAAACATGCAAAAAGCAGGAAGAACATCTCTTATCTGTATGCAAATGCAGATATACAAAACAACCTATAAGTCTGTCCTGTATATCGGCATGTCTTTGTACTACAGTGTTCTTAGAGAAACCCATAAAAACATTTCCCTCTCTCATATACCAGACATTGTTGTTGGGCTGCAGTCTGCCTGATGCAGCATGAGTAATATCACCGATGCACAGTGGTAATTTCAAGAGTGGCCCTCTAAGTTGGAGTGCAATGCTGAGTCACCATGTAGAAGAGAATAATTGTAGGTGACAGCGCTATGGGCGACAGCACAGACAGCAACCAATTCATGAATTGATGTAAGTGAAATATACAGAGTCATTTCTGTTGTGTCAGCACATCATTCCTTAAGGACAGACTAAAGTTAAGCTCGTAATAAGGGAGCGGTTAACTCAAACTACAGGTACTGGCGCTGTAGGGGAGAAAAACCCACAACTATCTCATTAAAAATTCATCCCTTTGTTAAATATCCTCTCATACTCTAAAACTAAGTGGACTTGGGCCAGAGCTGTTACATAAATGTTCCTGTGTCCAGATGTGTACTCTGGCTTGCATGTGAATGTTTGTTTGTGCACATGTTTGTTTGTTTTTTAAAAGATCTAATAATGCAGTTGTTCTTAGACCATTGATTTAGCAGCAGTGACTGCAGGGACAGAATGATAAATCTGATTGAAGAGCACAGTTAACACACAAGGAGATTTGCAGTTAAACAGGATGGATGATCGCCCTGATCTGATGCTAAAAACCTCGTGTGCGACAGGCAAGCACACTGCAGCTGAACATCTGGAGGTTGGAGAAACAGAAACAGGCAGCAGGATTAAAGTGTGAATGCAGAACAGGCAAAACAACTCACAGAATTAATCAAAACTGTGTGACACTGGTCCGTGGCCTGATTTGGCTTTTGTGTTGTAACTCATTTGCCTTTTTGAAGCCCTTGAATTTTTGCTGTGAGTTGCGAGGTTAAAGGTCACAAACATCTGTGGTGAACACATACGTACACAGTAACATCTGTGCTACTCTAAACATGTCCCATATCTCCATGTGCACACTTTAATATATGAATGCTGGCTGAATATGTAGCACTTTACAAATTTGAGTCAGTTAGTCTTCATCAGGGTCCAGTTGGATTCTGACCCTTGGCCCAGGGGGATAAAACTGTTAATGATTCTAAGGGCCCATGACTCACAGGTACTACTTACACCTTTCTCATCAATCTTGTGCAAAATCATAAAATCAATTGAAAGCAGATTATTGATCCACAGCTGCTGTGTTATATTTTCAGGGATTGCATGGCTTGGGGCAATGAAGTGATGGGCCCCAGAGTGATATTCTTTCCACAAAATCCCCGGTAGCACCCTTGCCTGAGCCAACTCCATCAATATCATAGTACTTAGGTGTAGCTAGTGCCAAGTACATTACCACTTTGTATTGTTTCCAGATATATCAATCAGTAGAAACAGCATAGAGTCGGACATCTTTGGTCCATCCTGTTCCACTGCATTTGGATGGTTTAGATCAAAGGTATCAAACATATGGCCTGTGGGCCAAAAATGGCCAACTAAAGTGTCCAATAGTGCTTGAACGATACATTTACAAAGTGTAAAAATGACACGGATGATATTAAAACAAGGAGTTGTCATTATTTATAGGTTATTATGTTATTAGTTTTACTTGAGATTGGGCTGTATGTGGCACTATAGGCATTTTACTCACTGTGTTCAATTTTATGTGCAAGGGTTCCAGGGTAGGGGTGGGGGTTTATTTAGGTTAATATGTCTGTTTTTGTTCATTGGACTTTTTATATTTATTTTTATAAATGTAACACCATTTGTCAAACCTGTAGGCAAGAACCATAGAACAATACCTTACCTGATTTTCACATAAATCATGGTTTGAATGTGATGGTCTTTGCTCCATTACAGATAAGGCTCTTCTTCAATAGTTTGAAACCCATAAAGCAAATATCCATATTTGAGTGTGAAAATAAATCACTTAAGCTATAATACTACTCTAACAACCACTTCAAGAAAAGTGTTAAAGTCATTTCAGGACCCCCATCTGTAAATTGTTTCAGTATTTACTAATTAATATTAACAATATTAATAAAATCTATATCAAATGTCAATAATTAACCATGTTAACAACAAAATTTGGAGTAAAAATAACTATAAAGTGAAATCATATTATTCACAACAGTGTGAAAGCACAAGTGTTATATATTTTTTACACATTTCATTGTTAATTTTGACACTGAACTGTGTAAAATTAAGTGAAAATTTGTCAATGGCCATAGATTAAATTTTACTCTAATTTTGAGTGGGACCAAACAGAGTTAAAGTCAACTCTCTAAGAGTTAAATTGACACTGTCTTTTTTTCTTTTTTCTTTTTTTTTACTGCGCAGGTCTAAAGTATACATCTGAGTTTTGTGTATGTGAAAGCTATATCCCATAAACACTGCCCTCGCCACTCACCTGAATACCCCCACATCAATATATTTGTCACGCGGCGCTAAACATCTGTGTGGGCTAGGAGTCCTCGCGCCCGGCGCAGACAGGCTGTGTGTCCGCGCGCCGCACCGCTCTCTGCTGTGTCCCTTTAAGTACAGCAGGCAGTGCTGTTGGTCCGTGCGGGAGAGCAGAGCGCACGGTGCGGCGCTGCTTCTCCGCACCGTCAAACAACCTTCCTTCACATCGGACAGACGACAGAAGAAGACGGGTCGACCCACCGCCTGCATCTCATCCACACTTTGACCGGAGAGGATGACGGGAACGACTCCAACATAGGAGGGACTGTTTGAGCTGCGCCCCAGACGGACTGGTGAGCCTCTGCAGGGCCGTTTATATGACTCCCCTTTTCTACGGCTGAGAGCTAGAATCTGTAACGTTTCATTTCAGCACATTATTGAACAGAACTGAAGAACCATACGAGCTAATCTGACTATCCAACTAACGCAGGTGGCCTTCGGGTGGACGCGGAAAAATCAGCTTTTCAGAGAACAAGCTGCTGTTCGGATGTGGCTGTAATATCGCAGAGATGAACCATCACGGCTGAGCCCGAGACATGACCATCTTCAGCTGAGTCTAAACCATCTGCTGAAGCCGCCTTTAAGGTAAGGAGAGGTTTAGACAAATACATTAAATGGTAGAAGCTGCTGGTGCTGGCTGTATTTATGATGTTAGACAGGACTATGTGGCTGCACTGATACTGGACCAGAGCCACTGCAGCTTCTTATTGTCATCCTTTTATTGTATGATCACTTTTATTTCAGTGTGTACAAAGAAACTGACACTTGTTATAAAAGAAGTATAGCTGTAGGTAATCTTGTCTACTTAATGATAATTGATATGTCTGATCTTTCTGATACCTGAAGACATGAAATATTCCAATCAACTAAAGGTAATATCCTGATATGTCTGTCTGCTGCATATAAAAAGCCTCCTTACTTTTATAATTTACTTGTTGTTGAATCGGCTAGTTAAGATTGGCAGCTTTATCCTTTTTATTATTCTAGTTTTATCAGAGATAGATGTTAAAAGCGGCCTATGAAAATTGTCATGTCTAGTAGGTGCTGAAGGTGCGTTAGTATTTAACTGTAAGCAGCAGGAAACAGGATCTTCATTTGCTCCAAAGTGTGAAGTGGTTTGACTTTCATTAAAGCCCACCTGCTAATTTTTAACCACAGCTCCAATTTCAGACTCTCCAAGAACTGGAAGTGCATTTCCTTCCTTCATTTTGTCCTTTAGTTAGGCTATAGAGTAAGAGCTTAGTTGCAGGGACATTAATTACCCCCCTCACACACAAACACACGGGCACACACTTCTACAATTTTAATGGAATAATGCAAATTCAGCAGCATCCACTTCTTGTTTCTGATGACCTCAGTGTACTGTAGATCATTGTATTGAACCGAATGCTCAGTGAGGAGTGTTGAAGTAGAAGAAGATAATGGTTGTTAAGATTGATCACAATGTTGTTAAAATCAATTGATGAATGGCATTAATTGCTTGTGTTGCTGCTATTTCAGCACATGGTACTGCAGTAAATAAAAACCATACAGACCTTTTGTTACAGTGCTCAGTTCAGGCCAAAGCTCATGAATCTAGACCAAGCAAAATTAATCAATACCATGAACATCACTGGAAAATGAAAATTAAAGCTCCCTTACCTCCTAATTGTAATTGAACCCCTCTAGTAATGGGGGTTTTCCATCGCATTATTGTAGTAATGAGGTTACACTTGTGCAGAAACCCAAGAATGTTCATTTTAAAAATAAAATCACATATTCACATTGATTTTAATGATGCTAGCAGTGGCTGTACCGTCCCATGGGCCCAGTCTACCCTGAGGCACAAGTTAGCAGACGCCAGAGAAATAAGCCAAGAGCAGCTATTCATATTTGTAAGCCCCCAAAAAAACCCAAAACAAAACAGAAAAACAGTCCTGTTGCCACTGCTGACATTGGTTTGTGAATAATAATGGCCAAAGTCACAGTATTTTATATCACCTGGAGCCCCTTTTGTATTAAAATGGAACATCACCAGTGGGACTCACTCTTGATACTCAGTGTGGTGTGAATCTGTGAGAACTGGATCCTGAAACAAAAATGTCTTTGTAAATTTACTGCTGAGGACTTTATCAGAGTCGAGCTTTACTCAGGCCACGGAGACAAACCTAGAAGTGGCTCAGATGTGAAGTCTTTGGTGTGTCGATGGGGTGGCCAGCAGCAGAGTGAGAAGGCTTTGAATTCCTCCAGAGCTTATCTCTTCATCCTCTTGGCGACCTCTCAGGGACGTGCCATGGATCATGTCCAATAGACTCAGGCTTTGAAGACCGCCAGAGGAACTGACAGGAATTAGAGTTTGCTTATGCTGACCACCGCACTGCAATAACAATAGTGAAATGCTACAGTAGCGGTGTGGACATTTAATGGCGTAGTCGCTCCTCATATATCACCGCCAAGGAAGGATGTCCTCATTAAAGCTCATACAAAAATAGCTTGGTATTAAATACTCTGCTGTCTTAGCCAGTGACAGGCTGAAAGTTACCGACTGTTTATAGTGTCTGACATTCAAAAGCAGATAGATTCACACACAGTGGCATCATGCTTTATTTTAATTGAAGTGCACTTGAAATTTTGTTTTGAAATTGCTCATTTTATTTTCCTTGAAAGAAAAGATTATTTGCAAAAGAGGATAACCTTTAAAACTATGATACGGTTACACAGATCCAAGGAGTGGGTCAGCCATGCTGCATTCACATCTCAGCCAGATTTTCAGCTTATGGAAGGATTATTTACAACACCAGACCTTTTCTGTAAGAAGTATCTAGTTAATCATGGACTAGACTGGCAGTTGAGGCAATACTGTGTGGCAGACATCAGACCAAATCCAAAATCTAATCTTACATAAGGCCAAGTCTCTGTCAGTACACACAGATTTCAGGGATAAATAACACAAACAATGTCTATCTAACTGTTGAGCTAGCATTTGGTCTGCCAACAGTGTATGTGGAAAAAAAGACCTTTTTATATATGCAACAATGACCAGTTTAAAGTTAAATGGCTGCTGATGTTTTTCAATCTCAGCCTAGTTGTGGCTTTTCTTTCAGAGACAGGCTCCCTGCTGGGGCTAGGATGAAGAGAATTTTATCCAACTGAAGCTAATGTGAATTGTGGGGTGTTAAGGGTGTCTGTGTCCTCGTTAGTGAACGATTTAGCTGAGTTACAAGCATTTTTATTTCCTTGTCAATGTGGATCTTGACAAAAAACTCCCTGCATCATTAGTTGAGCTCATTATTGTGTCTTTACATGTACATTACGTGTGTAGAATAGTATTGGTGTTGCAATAGAGATGCAATAAGAAGTCCTGTTTTTTTGTCTGATGTAGTAAAACAACACAACATGCATATCCCCATTAGTGAGTAGTCACACAGAGTAAATAATAATATCACAAAAGTTGAACAAGGAAAATAAAAAATCCACACACCAGGGTAGCTCCTGTGCAAAGATTTATTCCAGCCATAACATTTCCAACAGCGCTGTTCTTCAAGACTTCAGACTTCTAGAGAAAATATATACAGAGAAGCCATCTTAAATACCCCAAATCCCCTGGTGTTATGTCATGCCATCAACCATTTTACAAAAATATACATAATATACAAAGAAAATGATTTTAGTAAATGATTTTAATAAATATTCAGACGTGATCTATTTCAATTCAATTCAGTTTTATTTGTAGAGCCCTATATCACAACAAGGTTGTCTCACAGAGCTTGTGTGTGTTTTTATCTGCTGTATAAATGATAGTACAAACTTAAGCAAGCAAGAAAAACTCTATTTAACATCAAAAGAAAACAATCTAGTGATAAAAAAATTGGAGCTGTGGAATGAAGGACTATTATCTTGTATAAAAACAAGGAAAATAAACGGTCTGCTGTTAAAGATATTAGATATTGGGCTGATGCAGTGTCTGAATGTGTTATGGTATGAAATATTCTGAATTATATTAATGAAACAGCAGCATTTTAAGGGAAGAGAAAGACTTCTTCGTTCTTCCAAGACCAGTTTATCCTCAAACCTGAGTTATTCCAACAACACTGTTACTGTTCAGCCGAAGGTCAGTCAGATCCCAGATGTGGCATCGACTCGGTTCCCCTCAGACTGACCTGAACTATGTGTTTGCCTTCTGAAAATGTCTGACACTGTATACTTATTCGAGGCAGAATATTTACATTGCATATGACAGTACATACTTCATAAGATGAAAATAGAAAAAACAGTGAAAGTAAGTGAGAAAATATGAACAAAAGTTGAGTGATATGAGATAGGGAATATAAAGGTGGAAATAAAGGCTCATTGTGTGTGCTCCACGCTGACCTTGAGACACTGCCAGTCACTGAGATTAGCACATCACCACTGTAATTGCTCACCTTGAGTAGTAGACCCTGTTGTCCCTTCCTCAACTTGATCCCTACTTCACAAAAAGGTCTTTGTCAGTGTTAAAGTGCTGGGTTCTGTTTTCTGTTACCTGCTGTACCCACAGAGCTCCAAGTTGGCAACAGCCGACACTTTAAACAGGCAAATTTAGTTTACCAACTCCACTTTTTGGAAACTGGAGGACAAAATAGTCTCAGTGCAGCTGGGGTGTTAGTGTGAGAGCCTTTTATGTTTGGTAAGTGCTCCATGTCAGAATAAAGATCCTGAGTACGGCTAAATGAGATCCCACTTTATAATAATTTATAACTTTAGCAGCACAGGAAAATTAATATGAAAATAATGATAAAAACATCCTAATTAGTTTTCATTGATTTCAGGCTCATTTACTGGGATGATTAATGATAGCAAGCATATAAAGGATTCTTTTTAAAGCTCTATTAGGTCGGTAAATGTTAGTGTTGTATGTTGTAAACATGTTAGTGAGTAGCCCAGAGGTATTTTCTCAAACCGGCACTGTGAGCACCAATCCTCGATGCAGACGGCACTATGAAGAATTAGACAGACCTTTCTTTAGAGGGGGATTTTGATGAGCCCCGTCTTAACAACACTGCAGTGCAGCAGCAGCAGCCCCGACGTGATAAAGAGTCGGAGGAGTGGAGCTCCTCTGGGTCCGTCAGCCTGTGCAGTCAGTGTCATGAACAACTTCAGATGTCTTCTCAGTGTACTGAGCCACCCACTGGAGAAATTTCCCACATTGGTGAGAAATTAACTAGTCGGTCAAATCTGGATGTGCTTGTATACCCCCCCTCTATCTTCCACTGTGTTTATCACGGAATAATAAAGCACCCTAGCATTGAAATAGACAAACTACTTTGTGTGTATTTTCTGCGGGGAGTGTGTCATTAAAGGGGAAATATAGCATATTCTCCTGATAGATCATGCTCTGTAATTGCATCTACTGGGATTTCTCCACGTATATGCATCAAAAAAATACCCAAGCTTATCTTATATATACTGTGCATACACACACACACACATGTATATATATATATATATATATATATATATATATATATATATATATGGAGATTATTATTCTTACACCAGCCTTATGTTCATCCATTAACTTACCAGCACCACCAAGCAGCACAAGTGTCTAAGCCTATTCATTTATCAGCTACTTTTCTGTATCTGAGGGTAAGTATGCACATTAGTTCTTCTGCAGTCCTAATGTTTTCCATCTGTCTGTAAAGCTGCCCAGGTTGGCTCCAATGTTAGGAATGATCACACACAGTAAATGAAGCACGCCTGGTCAACCATGCACCCGTCACCTCTGTGCCTCTCTGTGACTGTGCTCATGTCTTTCACAGGCTGGTTATGGGGCAGGCGGTGACTCAGCTCAAACTTCCACCCAGCGCTTCACTGACTCTGGGATGTAACTCTCTCCTGAGTCAGTCATGACAACTTCAACACAGACCAGCAGGGTTTATAAATTAACTGAGGTCAAAACAGGCAGGATTATTTGCATTGTTTGACTTTTAGTGGTGGGTCTTGAACTTTTTTTATGGCACTATTGGAATGGAACAAGAGCACTTTAACTGTCGTCCTTTGTTTGTTCAGAACCCACAACAATTTGCTCATAAAACAATAGTCTGTGTGTGGATTGTATTTCTGCACACTTATTCTTCCACACTGCTGACGTTAAAAGTTAACCCCTGCTGTCTCAGTAAAATAACATAAAAAAATCACCATCCTATCATTTAAGAAGATTCTAGTTTTATGCGTTTCATCAACACAGTCATATTTTTTAATTCTGGAAACGACTAACAACATTCCTCCCAAATTCCTAATAAATACATTGTCATTTATGAGTGTTTATTTGCAGAAAATGACATCTGTTGAAATGAACAACAAAGGCGGTGTTTTTTCATTGCTTGAAGAATAAATAGAATACATTATACACTATAATAATGTTTGAATTTAGTTCAGAAATCAATGCAATATTTGGTGAAATAACCCTGATTGTGGATTTCAGCTTTCATGCATGTCTCCTCCAGTTTTTCACTTCACAGTTGGTGCTTTATGCCATTCCTGGAACAAAAATGCAAACAGCTCAACTGTGTTAGTTGTCTTGTGATCTTCCATCTTCCTCTTGATCATATTTCAGAGACTTTTAGTGGGATGCAGATCTAGACATTTGGAGTGGTCTCTTAATTTTTTCACCAGTTTTGTATATATTGAGGCTGAACCTCCTTGAATTTCTGAGACACTAAAACAAACAACCTAAAAATATGCAGCCTGTGTTTATTGCTCCATTGTTGCACCAACAGTAGAAGCGTTATACATTAACTCTGGGTTTATGTTAATGGTTAATATTAATGGGTTTGAACATCAAACACAATGTATATTGAGTAGATTATTTATATTTGCAGAGAAACTGGAAGGTAAGAAAAGGTTTTAGCAATTTTGATCAAATTATCCATTCTGGGTTAAAGAGTATATATTATTCAACTTTTTTTGTACTTTTACCTCCTCTGCGGACACACAGCTGTAAACACACAATCACCAACACACACATAGCTTTCGTCTTTTTCCTTTGCTTTAGAGATGTTGTTCCGTGTTGCATCAGAGTAACACTGAAACACAACTGTATGCGCTCGTCATATTTTATTCATCTTAGGAAAGGCTTCGGCGCTGAGGCTCGCTCTTTGCTGTGAGCCCAAAGCAGGCAGCTGTCAGAAAGCCTGAATCCCCAGATACTTCCCCCATTTCAGTTTCCACACACTCACATAGGCGCATTTAATTGCATACTACTCTGCTCTCCTGTGTATACATGTAACCTTTCCATTATTGCAATAATGACCTTTCCTCAACTTCCTTTTGATTTCACATTCATGCTTTAAGGTTTTTAACTCTATTGTCGTCAGATTACTGTTATGTGCTAATGATGAGCAAAATAAGCATTTTAATATAATGCCACAGTCAGTGTTTTATCAATTATTCACAATGTTTGCATTTCACTTCCTCTAATCAAGCTATACCAGTTTATTACTTAGTATTAAACTTAAATACAATTTATGTTTACTGTATTTTTGAACATTGCAGTAACAGTTAATGTGTGCAAGTATAGCACTAAAAACTAAGTGGAAGACTGACTTTCACTCACACTGTCATGGTTTGTCATTTCAGATTTCAGACTTCATGTGACAATCATAAAATGTACAATGACAACTTAATGACAACAACAGCTGACTAAAAATAGAATGTATGAGCAACAAGGCATCTAATGATGTTCATATGTAATTGGGAAAGATTTGTTGACAGCAGGCCCCTGGTGCTGCACGACCTTTACAGGCAGATATGCGTGATGCTGATGAGGCCCATGGTTCAGTACACATTTTGCAAGGCATGTTTACAGAGCACCCTGCACACACACTTCATGTTCCTCAAATGAATGCACCCAGCCGGCTGCACCCAGTTTGCAGCTCAGCTCGTCACAAACAACTAAATAGTACTTGTGTAGAACAGCAGTTAGAGGGGCAAACAAACACACAGCTCAACTGCAACATTTTTGAAGGAATTTTGTGCATTTTTCTGTGCTGTGTCTACTTGTGTTGTAGCTGTCTCCTCTTCTCTGCCTTCAATGTGTGTAATCTTACAGACAGTCTTTGAAACAACTCAACAATAGGACATGAAATTGTTGGATTTAGCTGTAGGTTGCCTGGGTCCCGAGATATATGCATTGCATAATGCAGCGGAACTGCTTTTTGCACTTGCTAGAAGGTCACATTTGGATATATCTTTAATAGTAAAGCAGAGTTTTACCTCCTTTTTTTATGTTTACACTGTATTCTGAGCTACCACAGATACAAACAGTTGAAACGTCCACAATTACCATTCAGGATATTGTAGTTTTTGTGTCTTAGAGAGAACAGACATTTGACATTCAAGTGTTTTAGGAAGGTAAAAAGGTTTGTGTGTGTGTGTTTGATCAGTCATGGGTTTCTACTGCTCTATTCTGTTATTTGACAGGACAGCTGGAAAAGTGGTTTCTCTTTTCAACAGTAGTAGGTTATTTGTGTTTAGATTTTGATTCAGACATGGAAGTGAGAGCTGCAGAAGGAAGGGTTTTCACTTTCTATTTTATGTCCATACTTCAACTCTTGCAGTTTTTATTATATTAAAAAGAGCATTCCAAGAAGACCGTCAAAATGCCTAATGTTTAATCAAGGGCACATGCATCTATTTTGAAGAGTCAAATAAAACTGGTATATATATATATATATATATATATATATGTGTGTGTGTGTGTGTGTGTGTGTGTGTGTGTGTGTGTGTGTGTGTGTGTGTAAATCAGGGTGTAGTATTGTCAGCTGTATGAAACAAGATGTCTCTGTGGAATCTATGAAATTGCGTCAGGGATTTCCATCAATTTTCTGGCATTTCATAGACTAATGATGAATTGATTAGTCTTTATATAACTGGCATATAATTAAAATAATCAATGTCATCCTACTTTACTGCGGAGCCATTGATTTTTGCTTCAATGCAGTCAGTCAATTTTTATTTTCTTTGTAGTCAGTGACTGAAGTTTATGAAATTGCTCATGTCTGTATCCATTGGATTAATGTAGTAATGTTGCTGTTTTCAGGGAACTGCGATATACTTGAATGTTTTTAATGAATATCTTAAGCATGCGTCATGCTGAGACAGCAACAGGCTGGTTTTGGATTTTGTATTGTCTGGAATGATCCCAGTATGTGGTGCACAGGGTGGGATCAACACTTCATCTATCAACATCTTAAGTAACCTCTCTAATCCTCTCTTTACCTCGTTTGGAATGAAGCTGAGGGCTTATCTAGTGATCATGGATATTGTTGGTCAAAAAGTGGCTGAAAACCCCAATGGATAAACCAGACAAAGGGAGATACTCCTGAAAATAAATGCAGCTGCGTGGGATTAGTAATTTTCTAAAATGAAAAAGAGGGAAGTGAGACTTTGCCAATATGGATCACTTCAAATGCTATCGACTTCATCTTCGCTCTGACGGTCTCCAGTGGTCCTCAAGCACTTACTTCTTCACATCTTGCAGTAATAGTTACTGCCTTTGGTAAAGTAACTCTTTACTGAAATCCAATTTATCACATGACCGTTGGTATAAATATATAATGCTTTTTTTTCGGTCCTCCTCCACTACAGAAGGTTACAGTTAAGGGTTACCCTTGCAACAGCAGTGCTGGATGATTCAGATTCTTGCTTAAGGACACTTCAGCAGAGTGGGTGCTCATTGACACAGGAGCTTGAATGTGTGTCCTGCAGTAAAGTGTCTCCTTTCTCACTGCACCACTGAACACCCGACTGTTTTTCTGCTCTTACTCTGTTTAACAGACCAGAAGGAGCTGTGTGATACAGAGGGACAGTTGTGTCAACATCTTCCTCCGAGAATAAGTTTCCCACACACCACTGAGTCTACAAAATTATGATAAGACACCACTACTGAAAACTGCTCTTGGAATTCATAATAGCAATGTCAGTTTGTTTATACTAGTAATTTCCTATTTGTGGCAGCGTATTCTGACTGAAAAAGTCATGTAGTCTTGACTATGGACAGTGTAGGGTTATTTGAGAAAACTGATCACTTCAAGATGTGTCTTTTTTCAGCTTAAACAATACAATTACAGACTAACAGTTTAAAAATGCAGCTTCCTGCTCAGTGTCACTGAACACACACCTTTAAATTAATGGTTATACAATTGATAATAGGCTGATAGTGTGATTGTGGTGGGTTGTGCAGCTTTAATTAAAAGAAAATGGTTGAACATTTTATGAAATACTCTCACATACATTTTGGAGACAGCTCACACAGCCTCAGTGTCATGTGTCACAAATAAGTATGAAAATATTGACTTAGATTTGCAGAGTAGAAAGAGTGAAAGGAAAAACAGCCTCCCACGAAACAATCTGCCTATTAGCTGACGAATTTACATGTTTAACCCTGTTTGTTTAACCTTTTTAAGTGTAGACACATAGAAACTAAATTAGTGTTTTATGTTGTGGTTTGCAATTTCCTGAGAACAAGAGGTACACTGACTGTGGTTTCCTGCACAAACAAGTGCCAAGCTTCTTTAACCATATCAGTCATCAGGTCAAATTATGGTTAAAGTTCCCTGAGTTTTGTTTTCACAGAGGTTTTTAAGATGACAGTCACTTTTTTTTTATTGTAATTGAACCAAACAGCCACTCTCTGTTCCTGCAGACAAAACTTGTTGTGTGAACTGTAGCTTTTCTCGTCCTACACAGAAAAAGAAAGTGTCCTATCCTCAGTTAACATGTAACTATGTTTCTTAGTTGCTGAGATGTGTCATGCTTTCACAGTTTGACGTGCTGTTAGAAGTTGCTCCATACATAGGCATTTCCTATTTCCCTCCTCACTCCTCCTCCTCCTTCCACCACACCGACTAAACATTTGCAGAAACCTTTTGCAAGTCCAGCTTAAATCTATTCATGCACAGAGGACTGGGATTCACAGCATAACTGAGCTGGGAGAATGAACTTTTAATTAAAACAGAGGGATCCTCTGTGCTTAGTGAAGGTGAGAGAGGAGAAGGGGGGAAAAGGCTTTTTTTTCTCTTTGGGAAAAAAAGTGCAGATATTCTGTCAGGCCTGAATAAGGAGCTTTGTTAAGGTTGGATAGAGGAAGACATCATTTGATCTCCCATTGACAGCGCCTCCCCACTGCAGAATAATTACGTCTTTTATATAGACATTAGAGAGGACTGATTCAAGTGATTGTTTCTCAAATGTCCATCTATGTGGCCAACTGGGATGTGGGAGCAGCGAACACTGAGTGGGGGGCTCAGAGACTTACATAACAGGAATCTTAGTATTTTGTATAGATTTGCAGAGAAAATACGACTTCTATCAGTATCAGGGATGTTTTCAGCATTTATAGACTACATACTTCACAACTTAACAAGCCGACAATTGGAAGAATTAGTTCAAATCCTGACATTGAGGAAATGATTTGTCTGTCTTTATCTTTACCTATCTGATGTCCTGCTTTGTGTCCATAATCACAATAGAGCTACTATTACTTCATTTCCATTGGCTGTCATCTCTACCCGTTGCTTATCACCACAAACAGGGGAAATTCATGATCATCAGTCACTCGATTACAACATTGTGGCTTAATGCTACTGTGCACCAGCCAAACAGGAGGATTACATTATTTTTAGATGCTTTAATTTACCTCTTCTCTTTCAGAATAAAAGGTCACCAGTGGGCTTAATGGACCATTGAGTATTATCAGGCTTACAATGAGCTTTTTCCCTGCCATCCTAGGCTTAATTTTTAAGCTTCATAGTGGTGCGCTTAAAACTTTTGCTGTGATTGGTTTATTCAGTCTCGCTCATGTCAAATGCATTGGTATTTGTAATTACCCACGGGTATGGAGATGGTGCATCTGGCAGGCCTTAAACACTGCACTCATTTTATGACACCAAGAGGCAGGAAAACCCACTCTCTTAGATAAGTGCCTCTTGTAATGAAGGCATTGCCTGGACTGCTGGCTGAAAAACTGATTGATATTCTGGCCAAAATTATTTATAAAATATGGAGTAGGATCACTATTATGGCTAAATGGGAATTGAGAATATAACAAAGTAAACTGAAAAATAAATGGTGTTTCCAAGTAAAGCAGACATTTATTTCATCCTTCTAGACCTTTTTTTTTATTTTTAAACATATCAAATATCATATCATAATACTGTTAGCGTGTTCTTTTATTGGAAGCTCCAAGAATGAGTCTGGATTTGGCTCGTCTCAAAGTTAACAACATTTTTTCTGATCACAAATAAAGTAGATGCTCAGCGCTGAGAGCTCAACGAACAAAGAGCCCTGATCAGCCAGTGAATGGCCAGGCTTATCTGTACAAATGGGTTGGACTTTAAATTAGCATTATCTTATCTAGATCAGACAGAAGGGGGGGCCAAAAATAAGTTTACTTCTTATCACCTATGTGTGACAGTGTTATGTGTGTGTGAATGTGTGTGTGTTTAGACGTGCATCTAAAGAAAAAACAGATAATACTTAACTTCTATGCATAAAACTTTCAACTGAAACAGGTATAAAACAGATTAAACAGATGAATCCCATAATAAAACATTGTCTACTAAGTAATAAACCAATTTATCCTAAAACCTCAATATCTGAATTTAAATAATATTTCAATACACTGGTGAAAAATGTGAACTGAACATTTCAGGACTATGGTCAGAATAATTTGGTTTGTCCAGATTATTATTTTGATTTTTTAATTAATATTATTACTCATTTACATTTAGATATATAGATTTTACATTCACAGAGCATTTGGCACTCTAATACAAACTATAATATACACATTTACATTACATAAAAATATGCGGTCCAAAACAACAGTTCTGATCAAATACAAAAGATAATGATATTCTGAATTTAATGTTTTTAGTTTCTTAATAGACCTTTAAAGTGAGGTTAATTAAATACAATATTTTTTTCTGTCACAGCTTGTCCACGGTTTTCCCATATGAGGCTTGCTCTTTCCACATTTAATCACATACCTTTGGCTCAGAAACACATAGCCAACTGCTAAATATTGCACAGCAGATGATAGTGTGTGTAGTTCAAGGCTATTCTTAGACATATGTGAAGTGGCAGAGACGGAGTAAATGTCATCTGTTGCAAATGGTTAATATAGCGTTTGTGTTATTTTCTTGTTGGTTTTCATTATAAAAGTAACAATGACAGATTTTAAGCAAGCTTATCACGAGTTTGGAAACTTCTTTCCTGGCTTCACGCAGGCTGCCTTGCTAACATCTTTCGAGCTTCCTTTTGAGTGGCCAGCAGTAATTAAGTTCATTGGGCAAGAAGCCAATGAGTGATGCCGGCGCACTTGGAGATCAAACCCTGGCTTAATTAAAATGACTGACATGGAAATGGGAAGCCAGAACTGTAGCACATACCATAGACCTTTTTGCCAAATACTAAGTGAAGAAAACTGCTTTGGCACTGGGGTGCTGTTGTTATTGGAGGCTGCCGTGTTCACACACCAGTACTCAAGGGTCATGCACTCTAAAAGTCGCCATCTGTGCCGAGTGAAACACTTGACTGTGTTCTGCAGTGAAGCAAAAGTTTGGCATCTGAGCAGTTTATGTGAGCGTTTGTCTTTTTTTTTTTTTTTTTTTTTTTTAAAAATAAAAATGCATTCTGGTTAGAGAGGAAATTTTCACATTGTTATGCCTCCAGGACAGTTCACAGGACTTTAGTGCACAAAAGATTTTTTTCACTTAAAACTTACTGACCACATTACAGATTCACTGAAACAAAACCCATCAGTGTAAATCTTGATCCCAGTGTACAGTCCGTCTACTCTCTGGTTATCTTTATACAGATCGAGGTCTGTGTCAGACCAGTCAGTGTTATAAGTTGGATGGCCTGGAAAATGAGGATCCCTGCTGTAACTTGAACGTAAGCATAGTCAGTGTTATCACTGGGGGAGGAATGCAATCCTTAGTTTGATTTGATCTGACAAACACAGCTAATGCGCACTGCCAGGCCAAAACACACCAGGAGAGCGGAAAGACAGGCCTCAGGGTTAGGGGAGGGTCAGGGCTGCTCTGCTATTAACTCTTCTGCTGCTGAAGAGTTGAAGGCCTCCTAAGTGTTACAGTAAATTTTAGTATTGTTTCAGGATGAGTGTATGCACATACAGTACCATACAACTGTAAAGACATCTGCAGGCTTCCTCTCCTACTCTTGTACCTGATAACATCTTCTTCCTTCCGTTATACGTGTGTTTCTCCTTCTCCGTGTAATGACTATCAACACTGGCTTTTTTGGACAGTTTATCATAATGTTGTTTCCCACTTTAAGTGCCTTTTTTCCCCCCCAATTTTAACTCTTGCGAAAACATCACCACCAAAACTAATTTTAAACCATAGGAGGACAGCACAACTAATTTACTTCAGCTAGTGTGATTCATGCTGGGGATTTTGAGGTCGAGCAACTAGAAAGCCTCACCCACGTTCAAGTGAAAAGAATTCATTTTGGCAATCGTTATTCGGTGGGGGGGTGAGCGAAAATTGATAACATATGCAGCGTCATGTATCCAGACTGTATTTTTTCATATCTGTTTTGGTTGGGAAAAATTATCCAACCCCTAAACATCCGACCTCCTCTGTGTGTGAGAATGATTTTCAGAGGAATGCATACTGTTAGAAGCATTGCACTGTTGCTATCATCCGTCTTTGTAGGGCTCATGTTTTGAACTCACCCCTATTCACAGCTGGATGACAGTCACAGCTGGTAGAAGTGTTGTGGAGCTCACTGCAGCTCAAACCTGTTCTAGTCGATGAGTCCCAGGATAGACATGAACAATATTTTATGGATTGAATTGTGGATCCATTTCTCTGCAGCACAAGCTGAGTTGGCTCTTCACCAAAGATTAACTTTGACGCTTCCTCCCCTAAATCTGCTGTGATTAAATATTTGCTGGCTCATTTAATATGAATGTGAATTAATGGGCGGCCAGTGAGTTCATGTCCGCTGCACTTGAGTAATTGCCATGATTTGGCAAAAGGACCTCTACAGCACCTCCTGTCTCTTATCTGTTGCAGTTCCACTTCCTTTGTCTGTTGTTCTTGATTTTTATCTGTGTAGACCTGTTTTCTACACAGAATATAGATAGAAGTCTTTTGTATAGGTCTGTTGGAGCAAAAACGTACAGTACATCATGTGTTTTTGTCATTACCAAAGCTGAGAACATATGTTTGGATGTGCTTGTTTGGGTTTTTTTTTTGTGAAATTACATGAGGGTTACTGCATCATGCATCAATCCACACTCTTTGACTGTCATTTAAACTTGGAAATTACCCATAAGTAGAGTTCATTTCCATTTTTATCACTGTGGGGATATGAATTATAAATACCAGTAATTAACCTGCGTGTGTCCCCGTTGTTGAGGTGAGACGCCGAGTGGGAAGGAGTGCTGTCAGATGAATTATTTTAATTTCTCCATCTGCTCATCCTCATGAACCTGTGCATAGATTCTTCAGATCGTATGCAAATAAATGCCATTTAACAAAAGACATGTCGCTCTTTACTGGCCTCACAGTGCTCACTTGATTTAATTTACCCATTAATGGTTCTTGATGCATTTCAGTGACCATGGCCTCAGTCTTCTGTATTCCCACACAGGTCTACTTTTACATCAGAAGTGCTTTTTATTATAAGAAACAGTTTTCCAAACACTGCATAAGTCTACAACAGTGTATAATATAAACAAAGGTAGAAAAAAGTTCACATTTTATTTATTCAAGTAGATATTTTAGAAAGAATACTAATAAATACTGTTTGAATTACAGGTTCTGACATCTACTCCAAATATAAAAGTAAAATGTAATATAAAACTGAATATGTTATGAAATATTTTTATCACGCTCCAGTATTCATTTCATATTTGTTTCATTTTGTTGTGTCTTGTATGTTGTTTCTGTCCTATTGAATAAGAACCTTTTTCCCACAATAATGAATCAAAATAATCTGAATTAGCTAAACAACAAAATTATAGACAACAAACTTGACAATCTTTTTTTTGTTATTTTGCCAATTTCATAGTGTTTTTTGTCTCAATTTCATCTTATTCTGACATCTTATTTTTACCTATTGCATCATATGTGAGGATCATTTCTGTGCTTTTGTTTCATCCATATGAATGAATAGAATTGGTTTTGATGATGGGGAGAAGTGTAATGACGCAAAATAAAAATGGATACAAATTGGTAATTGTAGGCGATATAAGTCAAGAATTTATCAGAAAAATCAATACTCAAGTAAAATATAGATAAATAGAAACTCTGACTTATTAAAGTAATAGAGTATTTGTATTTAGTTGTTTCCCACTTCTTCACCTTTTCAGTATCAGTGTGAGCCATCTCATAAACTAAACATAAATCTGTCTGCAGTGCATTACAAAGTGGGGGAGAAAATAATCATTGGCATTCGATCATGAGATCCAAATATCAATGCATCTCTAACTGGAGACATTTCCCCAGTTCTGTTTAATAGTAGCCACCATAACATGACCTGTGTTCACATAAATCCAGAACAATACTCCCCTGTGTGTCATTGCTCATGACTCTGTAGGACTCTGTCAGACATCAGCCTCGTCAGGTGACTAGTCCTCATTTTCAGCACACTGTTTCCCTCCACGCTGAGTTGGAAATATGCATTTTTTTTTTCCATACAGACCTTGTAACCCTGCAGGGAACCTAACCTAGATATGATTCAAACCCCCTACTGCAAACAAATTATTCACTTTGGAACAAAAGCGAGCTTGTACGAAACTCACTGCTTCTCATTTGTACTGAAATATAAATCATTCTTCCAACCACAAGAAGAAAAATCTGATACAAGACTTAGATATTACCATGGTTACAGATTAAGTGTAGGAGTCACTTTTCAGTTTTGTTTGTACAGCTGCTGATCTGTAGCAATGAATACAAGGAATTATTATGTCTAATAACTGCATTTAAGTGTTTCATCAGCTTCCACAATCCTTATCTGTCACTCAGACGTTAACATTTTTCATCTGGAAATTTAATTTAACCAAAAAACAGTTCTAATCTAAGAAAAAATGCACAGAATAAAAGAAATTAAAACATGTCCTTGTATATTTAGAAGCGACTGAACAGGATGCAGAGGGAAAGCTTTGATAAGTGAGACAGGATGAGGAGCTGTGGGTTGGAGCATATGAGCAGAATGTGAGCTGTTTCTCCTTGAGTGTCCAAGACTCTTCCCAGACTGCCTGAGGATAAAGTAGACGGGCGGAAAAAGCTCAGG
>JAPSES010079091.1:0-27348 GCA_029822895.1 Maxillicosta whitleyi | reverse complement strand
AAACCACCATTATGGAAATGTGGATTTGTTCATTTCTTCGTTAGCAGCATGTAATTCACATTTCTGTGGGTATGTTTTCAGTGTCAAGAATCTAATAAATAGATAAAAAACAAATGTGGGAGTAATATTGCAGGGTGTCAGTCACGATATGTGGGGGAACTGTGCTGCTTGGCGGAGGTTTGCGCTCTCTGGGTGTTTTTCTAGTTGTTATTAGTTTCATGTAAAAAAAAAAAAAAAAAGGACTATAGTCCATTTCAATTAAATTCCATGTAATTTAATCATTGTTGTAAATTTCTAATATGATACAAAACACAAGGTCAAAGATTTATGTTACAATCCATAATATGTACTATTTTAGATATTTTAATGCAGCATTGCACTAAGAACACATTTTAAAAAGCTGAATCTCAGCCTTATTAAGTGCAGATCATCCTTTTCTGTAGGTGGTAGAGTCTCTCAGAGGTGAATATAAGGACCACTGGTACAGGGTGTGTACAGGGACTTCTAGCCTTAAAAGTGTGTTTTCTGTTAGGGGGGGAAAAAATGAAAGCATTAAGATTCTGTCTGTAGAAAACACAAACTTATTATTGTTTGCTTACAAAAATAAAATAAAATGCAAGACCAAAGTCCCCAGAGCAATGACTTCACCAATGGATGTGACCATAAAGCATAGGTCCTCTCAACCCAATTTCCCCCTGAGAGTAGTCCGTATGACAAATGACAACACGACCATAATAGTCCCCATCTCTGCCATCCCAGAGTTCAGCTTGTGCCGAAATGAGGCCAGCTCTACTTTTAATAACAAAGTCTTCCCTTATCCTCCCTCTCCCGGTAGACCGAGGGGAAAATTGGATTTTCGTCTTGTTTTTAAGAGGCTGATATTATCTCTTTTGGAGCGGAAATCATGTTTTAATAATTAAAATGATTCTGAAAATGACCGATTATGCTCCTTTTTCAGCTGTAAATGAACGCCTCTTTCCTGGCTGTCGGCGCTGTTCTCCCTGGAGAGCTTCCTGTTTTAATCACTTAAGGAACTCCTCAAACCCCCCTCTCTTCTACATTGTCACTCTGCCTGCCACCGTCCATTTTTCGCAAAGATGTAAAGAGATTCACACTTGTATAAACTGTCTTATACAGATAAAGATGGGAAGGTCAAAGGTTACTCATTGAGTTGTTCAACAGCTTCAGTGATTTTTATTAAAGGCTGTTGAAAGTAGGAGTGATTTCATAGTGTTTAAAGCTTAAAATAGCGGCTGACCTAACTGTCTAAATCACCGGGAAGCAGTTTTAATTTCTATTCAACCAAGAAAAAGCTCATTGAGATTAAAAATCTTTTTTCAAAAAGTGACCTAGTCATGGCAGCAGCAGCAGCAGAAGTTGCACAAAGGAGAAATCATAGCCATACATCTACAGTAAAATATGCATAAAACACAATAAAAGTCAGTTCTAAATCCATATGTAAACTAAGAACATACATATTTAACACCATCAATAATTTAAAAACTACTAAAACTATAACAATGTTCCTCAAAAGCATCTCACACACATCTATGAACAGGGTCTTAAAGATAACAGGGCTGTTTTTGTCTGATTTCTTATCAGATCTGAGGTGTGTTAGAGTGAATTTGACCAGTACACATCCATAGTACCATCACAACTGTTTTTATCTTCATGTGTGGGGTTTATCAGATAAAAAAAAAAATCTTTCCAGATACAGAAAATCTTTGTGTGCTTCACTAGGGAACACTGATGCATCTTTAACCCCGCTTTTTATTTTCTACTGACTGCCCATTTCACCGGGCAAAGTGTTTATGTCAGAAGAATGTTGACACGTCCCTGGGGTGGAGGAAGTACTGAAGTTTAGTACTTGAGTAAATATTTTGCAGGGTATTGGTACTTTTACTTAAGTAAAAGTAGAAGTACTACATCAAGAATCTTAAGTAAAAGTACAAAGTACTTACTTTGACATTGTGTGAGTACTTGGACTTTTATACTTTAAAGTACATTTTAGTCTGTGGACTGTGTCATTATGATAAAGAATGTAGACATTAGACTTGTCCCGATCCGATATTTGGATCGGATCGACCGCCAATATTAGCAAAAAATGTGTATTGGATCAGACGGCACAAAAAAATCCGATCCCAACTCCTGATCCAGTTTTTTTTTTAAAAAATAAAAAATACGCACCAATTTAGATAATCCATTCCATGTTTTTGCTGTGGTTTCCCTAAAATCTGTACCTTCAGTACATCAGCATCTCTCAATTTACCTCGTGGCATCCTCTACATTTTGAGAGGGGGGGGATTTGAGGAGTTGAAGGCATTTTTGTTTTCAAACGATTCACAATATTATCTGCACTGATTTTTTTTTTTTTTTTTTTTTTTTTTTAAGGCCTTGGTTTACACTTGTTCAAGAGCTGATGCTGAGTTCATAGACTATTTTCCACTCAGGATGTTTGTGTGTTTTGCTTTTTTAATACAGTTTACAGTCAGTTACAGGTCAGTTTCTTGTTGCCAGCCATTGTGTATTATTCAAACTCGCCTAATCCAGCTGGCTAGCTGTTATCAAGTGTACTAAAACCCTTTAAAGAAGTAAGGAAGCTAAATAACTTTAAATTTTAATACATGCTTGTAATAAAATATCGGTATCGTATCGGAAGTGCGAAAACCTGGATTGGGACATCCCTAGGTAGACATACTTATTTATGTCAGTGTCACAACAATATTATGTGGATTGAACAGATTGGTGTCAATATTGTGTGTGTGATATTTCATGCAAGATTTAGATGAAAATTTAAAAAAAAAGATTTAGATGAAAATATGTTAATATAATGTAATGAGTAATGGCATCAATTTCCAAAATGTAAGGAGTTGAAAGTACAGATAACTGTCACAAAACGTAGTGAAGTTAAAGTATGCATCATTATTTTTACTTAAGTATTTTTTTTTTTGTATTTGTACTTAAGTACACTAATAAAGTAAAAATACTTCATTACATTTCACCACTGCATGACGCATGTGTCCTCACACGTGGAGAGAGTTAGTTAGTCCATGCCTGAGGTGTGCATTTAAGGAGTTCTATACAGATAATAACAAAGGAGGATGATAATCAGTCCGACGTGCTGCTCACAAAAGGCCTGATAATTGAACATTTTGTTTCGATGGTATATTTTTGTCCAGTTACTGTCACTCCCACCAGTGGAAAAAAAAAGATTTTAAAGAATAAATTGTTTTTTGTCCAGATAAATACTTAGGATGTATCCTGCACGGACATCACAGGGAGGTTTTAACAGAACTTTTCAAGCCGTTGTGATCATTGAAAGGATTTAGTGGAATAATAAAACGTGAGTCTAATCAAAAACTGGAAAGATCTGATTAAATCTGTCTAAAATAGTATCATAATGTAATTTTCCATTCCCTTGTGAATGAACCTGCCAGTCTGTTGCCTTTTTTTTTACACAGGGTTTCTTCACGGCGTGTCTGA
Source organism: Maxillicosta whitleyi (assembly GCA_029822895.1). Classification (NCBI taxonomy): domain Eukaryota; kingdom Metazoa; phylum Chordata; class Actinopteri; order Perciformes; family Neosebastidae; genus Maxillicosta; species Maxillicosta whitleyi. Next base: position 23,865 of record JAPSES010079091.1, on the reverse strand, counting down.
CAGCTTGTTCATGAAGCTTTATTAAATGTTCATGCGGTCTGCATAGTTTAAGTAGCATGTTAGCAAGAACAGCAGCTGCTTCTGCTCCTCCTCCCTCCCACTCATCTGTCAATCAAGATTTGTCAATCACCGAGAGCAACAGCCCTTTTCATATCGCCAAATAACTCATGACGATGGCGACCTAAACACAAATCAGCAACGCACAATATAACTGCAGATGGCTATTGAATTAATGTTTTGATCCCTCATGATCACATATGAAGACGTTCCATCTCCAGCGCTGACAGAAAAGACACTGAATAGACACGTCACCTTCTCCCGTATTAATATTTAGATTAAGACAAAGGCAGAGCATTTCCTCTGGGGGAACTTGCTCAAGCTCCGCATCTGTGACTAGCCATGTTTGTCACAGGCTTTAACATACCCATCTATTATGTATGTGATATCGAGTTATTTCCGATACCATCCTGTTTACAAGCACTGTTCATATTGACGTGGCAGATAGATCTAGCTATGAAAATACATCTGGCAACCTGCAGGGTTAATGGGCCATTGACTTAAAGGAATGTGTTAGGGAGGAGTTTATGGAAAATGATGAAGCAAGATATAAAAACCTTTCACAAAAGCGTTGAAGGCTAGCTGAATCAAAATGAGTGATGCTAGCATTTGTAACAATTATGATTTTACTGTCATTTTATGTGACTAATATTTACACATGCTGTATCCCTGTTTTGTTGTTGTTGTTTTTTTCTGGATATCTTCAAACCCATCACTAGAATTAAACAATTCACTGGGACATGTTGAATGTATAAAGGGTAACTCCTGTGGTTTTTATATGCAAAATGAATTATTGTTCTATCTAACTTCATTGCAATTCTACTGTCATCCAAATATAGATATGCAAATCAGAGCTTGGACATTCCATGTTGATTAAACAGGGTTAAAAGCAGTCAACAGTAGTGTTTTCAGTGCCAAATACAGGTTTGTGCCTTCTCAAAGTGTAAATCTGAACCTGATTGTAGTTGAAGCAAGGTTTATGAACGGTACTGCAGTCAGCTAACACAAGGCAAATAAGGCAATCATGGATTCATGGATTTTTTTTTTTTTTTTTTTTTTGGGGGGGGGGGGCACTTGTTCTCATTTATTAGCCAGTCCATGGTCTCATCATATGATTGTGTGCATAGGCATTAAGATGTAATATCTCTTAATATTGCTTATTATGCCAACAGATAGGTAATGTCTGCATGAAGACCATTTCCCAGTTCAATAATCGTCCTTCAGCTAAGAACAATTCCTGCTTCAATGAATGGTCTGTAAGGTTGTGTTTTGTATGACCGCATCTGCAATCTGTATACGTACATTTTCTATTACATGCTCTGGTCTGTTCCAATCTCTACTTCGGCCTGATTGTTCCTCTCCAATAAAGTATATGTTTGTAGAATGAACTGAGCACTTCTTCCAAATGTCCACACTCCAGAAGTAGAGACTGGGCACTCTGATGTTGTCAGTGTCATTTCTTGAAGCCTTTGAAGACCTTGAGTCTAAAGGAAATTGAGAGTGCCATGAGACCGGACTTTACATCTCACTTGTTTCCATGGAGATAGAGGATCTTAACCCTGTAAATATAATTGTCTGTTTGTGAACAGTAGTGATGTCCAAGGTCTGTTGCTCTATGTAGCAGAACAGGGAAAAAAAGTATGTTTGGTGTCTTTTTCTTATCCGATTATCCTCAAGTCTTAGATTTTTTTTCTTCTTTTTTGAGTCTTTTGCTTTTAATCATGGGTAAAAAATATCTGTTTGTCTTGAGATAGTGAGGTGACCCATTCCTTAACAGTAATTGTCAAATGGTTTCAGGTTTAGTGAAGAAAATGTTGTGCTTTAGTGAAGCTATAGTGAGTCAATGTAGACATTGTAGTATGACCTAATGACCCTCATTTCAGATCTTTTATGAGTTCTGCAAAGCTATTTAACCATAACAATGGTCTTTTCTTGTATTGGATCTCGTCTGGCATAGTGCAGTTAATTGCTGATAAGAGTTTGTTTCAGATAGTCTCCCATTTCTTCCCACTAAGTGGGTTTGGCATCACTTTCTGACATTGCATCATGCCACAGTCTCACTCCTGAGTCATAACAAATAGACAGTTGTGCAGGGTCTCATTTCAATGCATAGTTTACATTTTGTGACTCATTTATTGATGTGTGGAGTAGGTGTTACTGTTCAGTTGTGGGGCTAGTTTGACAGATGTTATACAAGGCCTTAGATGGTATTTAGTTAGGTTCATGTGTCGTAAACCACCTGGTAGAGGTTAGAAAAGGAGTAGGGTTATAGTTAGGAAATAGGGACCAGATGAACCGCTAAAATAAAAACTAAGGAAATGTGACAGAAAACAGAAACAGGTGTCCTTTGGGATTCAACTGTAAACATTCCATCCATGTTCTGCTAGTAGCTACTGTACACCTGTTGTCCAGCATCAGTACCTGACTTTATCTGACCTTCCTGACCTCATGAATACAAACATTTCCACAGAGTAACTTTAAGTCTAGTGAAAAGCCTTGCTAGAGGTGTGGAATTGGCTGTAGCTGTAAATGTGGAACCAACTCCATATCAACCTATGGATTTGAAAATATGTCATAAAAGCTTGTGTAGGTTTTTGTGACTCCTACTATGTAACACATAAAATAGTTTCTAGTCGTCATTAAAAGATCTTTTAAGCACCTTGTCGTGGCCTTGACCATCACCAGATTGAAGTGGAAAAAACAACAGTTTTTCCTTTTGAAAAGGTGTAAAAGAATTGGCAAAAAAATACTCTGACACTTTTTATTGTAATGAAAACATGAAGCCATTGAGGCTGCCTGTTTATACAAGTCAGATAAATTAAAAGTTAAACCACCAGGGTAACACATGTATCAAGTATTTACTCTTAAATGGGTAACTGATCAGTCTGCTCAGTATTTCTTAAAACAACATTCTTTAGAAACATGTGCACGACCTGTTGAGTGTTTAAAAGGAAGGAGCATCCAGTGGCAGGTTCTGACTCTGCAACTACTGTAAAAGCCTTGTGTTGTTTGAGAAGCCTGAAGATAATGGATATTTCAAAATGTCATGTGCACCTTTATAAGCAGTGAGGGAGAAGGGAGCAGGTGAGGAGGCGTTTACTTAAGATGTTCAAGGATACTTAATGTCTTAATAGTTGATGTATGTGATGAGCAGTGACAGGAGAAGCAGCTCCGGTGTCTTTTATGGTCATGGAAAATAAGCAAAGACTGTTCTAGACTGCAAAGGCAAGCTGATAAAAATGTAAACATGGAACTGCAAGTGTGTTAAGTCCTCAAACATCCTCGTACCGCAGTACAAATCTGAAGTCCATCCATTTTCTGAACCCGCTTTATCCTCACTAGGGTCAGGGGGGTCGCTGCAGTCTATCCCAGCCACTTGTGAACGAAGGTGGGATACACCCTGGACATGTCACCAGTTCATCACAGCTGACAGACATACAATCACTCTCACATTCACACCAATGGGCAATATAGAATAACATATTAACCTATCAGTACATGTGGATGAAGCTGGAGTACCCTGAGAAAACCTACGCCGACATGCAAACTCCACACAGAAAGGCCCCACCCTAAATCTGATGTATCGTCAGTATTCAATGTTCAGTAAAATGGTCCCTGCTAGTCGTCCGTCATTACATATGGTACTTTTTGGACATACACTTATTACTAATTAATTGATAAATTGCCCATTGATTGGTTGTATGTATGTTGGCCCAGCGATGAACTGGCAACATGTCCAGGGTGTATCCTGCCTTTGCCCATAAGTAACTGGAATAAACTCCAATGCCCCCACAACCATCTTGACAAAAAAGCAGTTCAGAAGATGGATGAATAGAAGGAAAAAAAAGGAGTCTGAGTTAAAAGGGTCATATATTTGCTAAACCGGTTTTTATTTTTTTTGTACATTTATTTCAGTATTTGGAACTCTCCAGGTGCTCCAAAGCTAAAAATCAAGTGGATTATTACAACGCGTTAAAATTCCTAATTCATTTTGTTACATTTTATAACCAGTTACGTTATGACATATGGATATATATGGTTAAGACTTCAGATCAACATTTCTCGGAGTACAACATAATGGTTTGTCAGCAGCAGCGGTTGTAGTTAAAACCGAAAATGTCCAAACTTTGCGCTTTTCAGCTACTTGTGTTTAATACAACGAACAACTGAACATTTTAGGTAATCATCTCAGTCAACAGCCTGTAAGGGGAGGGGCGTGAAGTGACTCATGTGCATTTAAAGGGCCAGTGCTTTAAACGATCTCTAATGTTATTGGTCATAGCCATCTGCATCTATTGCTGTTTATCGTTATTTTATGTGTGAGCATATGTGTGTGTTGCGTGTGCATGCGTGAAGGGAGGGGGGTAGGGTTATGGATGTGTGTGAGTTTGAGTATGTGTGTCTTCATGTTCATTTTGTAATTGCAGGGGAAAAGGGTGGTTGGCTGGGGGGAATGATTTTAATCTGTAAAGCACTTTGAGTTGCACTTCTGTATGAAAAAGCACTATATAAATAAAATTTGATTTGAAATGTTTAAAGATGGACCTGTGGAGTTGAATTAATGAAAAATTTCGACCCAATCAGAACATTTACAGTTCATGTAGACCACAGGGAAATGTTTTAAAAGCTGTAATTCTATTTAAAAAAACAAAAAAACAAAATAACACTCCTTTAAAACATCTGGGACACCAGTTCAACCTCCACTTCTCTTAAAATCCTCTGTTATTTTAATTGTTGATTAAATGTGAAAAGTGTTTCTATAGCTACATGTGGGGGTGTTTTCCATTTATATCTTACGCAAATCAACTCTGTTAAGCAACTGTCACATGACATGCTACAGAGCGTACATCTGTGTGTGTGTTTGCTTTATCTTACACTTGATCTGGCTGTTTGTCATTGGCTGAGGCCTGTCGTCACTGTCCTCCCCCCACCCCCACCCCTACCCTCACACCACCGCCTCCCAACACCTCAACATTCTCACTCTCACAGCAACACAGCGATGAGCTCCACCGGCGCCGGCGGAAGAAAAAGCAGCTCACACCGTGCAGCATGGCATCATTTGACATGATGAGCCCCCTCTGTGTAGAAAAGGGCCTCATCCTCACCTCCCACGTCAGACCCCTCGCCAGGTCGATTTCCTGCCGGCTTTCACAAATCCACAATTGATAAATGTCAAACATGTTTGTAGGAACTCATTCTGCTGGTTGCAGTGGCGTCGAGGCTGTGCAACGCTGCGGCGCCGATAGAAATATTACTGACAGATTCATGTTTAGGTTCAGGGAGCATCGATCATTTCTTCTCACAAATTGTCTTCAAAGCGAATCTAATTTATTTTACTTTGATTACCCAGTGCAAATTATGCAGGCAACAGCGCTTGCAATATTAATGCCCCCATCAATAAAAAAAGGCAAAACCAAGACCGAGCAGTTGATCAAACCATTCATTAAAAAGCGCTGATCTTCACATAAGACATTTAAAAGCTACGTGAGAGCGATAAGAGGAATCATTTCTTCTCTGTGAAACAGTCACTTCTTACAGCTATTGTATCATTAATGTATTGAATTAATGTTAATGGAGAAAAATTGGCAGTTCACACATAAATACCAAAAGGGGAAAGGTTTCATGCTGCAATAAGATATTGTTTTTTTTTTTTTTTTATTTAATTATCTAATAAATGTGATACAGAAATTGTACTCCAACTTAAACAATTTCAAGCATCTCAGTATTTATCAAGAACATTTATGAAGTTAATTGTAGGACACTGATTGTACCACTTAACACATTTCACAGGATGATCCTTATGTGGAGAAACAGAGGGACATAAGAAGTTAGTGTGAAAGGGACTACTTTGCTTTGTTGCTTTGATATTATTGTTGATGAATAAGCATTTGATAATGGTTTTACTCCAGTAGACGGAGCCAGTTTCATGCATTAAGTAGAGTGACTCAGTGTTTAGACTGTTGGCATTAGTACATAGCGATCCAACAATCTGTAATTGTAATCGACCTTAATTTGGCATGTAGGCTGCTTTTCAGAAGGGTCATTAAAACAAGAATAACAGTGTTGTCAAAACTTTCCTACTGAACTAACTTTGTGGAAATGAATTGATACATGGTCAGTTTACTAGTGCATTGCAGTATTGAATTTAATGAATTGTTTGTAGAATTAATGCTAGGATAGTTTTTAGTCATTTTATGGCAATAATTTACTGTCTGACTGCTTCAATGTGTGTTTGACTTTATCCTGAAGCATCTGTGTAGCATGCTGTCGATTCTGCTGAAGAAGTAGTACAAATATATGTATTTAAGAGTCATTTAGGCTCACTTTATGTACGTAAATGGTTACGTTTCTAATGTGGCCAAGCGTCACTGTCTTCAGTATGTTGGAATGAATGGTGGATTGAGAAACAGACTCTTAAACATACTGGCCAAATACCAGGACGAAGAATAAATTTACAAGAAGATGCAAGAAGAAGAAAGTCAATAACAAACATGGCAACGACAGAGGAGGTTTTACTAAAGTGGATACTAATGTTGATATTCAGAAGGGTACTGTACTATATGGTACCGTCATCATCTTTTTATCTGGGTCACAGGGGCACCAGCCTCAGCAGAGTAGCCCAGGCGGCCCCTCTCTCCAGCCACTTCCACGAGCTCTTCCAGGGGAATTCCATGGCATTCCCAGCCAAGCAAAGACGTATAATCCCTCCAGTGTGTCCTGGGTCTGCCCAGATGGACATGCCCAAAACACCTCCTCAGGGTGGCATCCTCACTAGAAGGCCAAACCTCTTCAACTGGCTCCTCTCTTTATGGAGGAGCAGCGGCTCTACTCTGAGCCCCTCCCAGATGTCCGAGCTCCTCACCCTATCTCTAAGGCGGATCCCGGCCACCGTGCAAAGGAAATTCACTTTGGCCGCTTGAACCTGTGACCTCATTGTTTCGGTCATTACCCAGAGCTCATGACCAAAGGGTCACAGCTTTGCCTTTTATCTTGGCTCCTTCTTCACCACAACAGATGTCCACAACACTGCAGATGGTAAAGGTTAAATATAAAGAACAATTCATTTAGGAACTGACACAAAAGTAGTGCTAGGTCTTTATGGGTTCATTTAATTTGGATTGGCTTTATTTTTCCTTGAGTTTCTGGTCTGAGTTGCAACCAAATTCTAGATCATAGATGATAAAAAGTCTCCAATGCCTTTTTTTTTTTTTTTTTTTTGTTGTTGTTGTCTCTTACATTTTATGAAGAAAGTTTTAGTTCAGATCATGGCTAGTGATTCCCAAATGATTAATTCAGTGTATATTTCCATTCATTTTAGGCAGATCAGATTTAGCATGAATTATCTTGGTGTAAATATTCTAGTTACCTGTGTGTAACTGGGGTTACCTGGGCCACACCCTGGAGCCAGGCCTGGAGGTGTGGACGCCTCAACGGCTGGGTGTTTGCCCATGGGGCCCAGCCTTTGTTGACCAGGTGTCAGCCAGATACGGAGGCCCTGGTGGTCCAATCCTCAGTTGGTCATGGTGTTTATAACGTATATTTGAGATACTTTAGGTTTTTAAGTGAGTCCTGTTCTGTTCTTTCCATTTGATGCAACATATAATAATTAATACTACTCAAATGACTACTGCTTATAATTTTGGTAAACCAAACATAAAGTGACTTAACATTGTGTGCCTCATAACCATGTTTCTGAAATGTTCAATCCCACCCCCACCCCCCTTTTTTTGTTTTTTTACTTGTGTCTTCCTCATCCTATTAAGTTCCCCCTCCACTCTGAGCAGCTTCTCCTTGTCTCAGCTGTCTCTAATGTACATCGCTCCGTCAAACAAGAGGCACAAAATCAATTCTTTGCTTTCTATTTGTGCGGTGCAGAACCACCCTGCTCCGATCAATACACATTCAGGCTGAATGACAAAGGTAACACATACAGGTGTGTGTGTGTGTGTGTGTCTTTCCAGAGCTTGGCCGTTACGTGCTAAAGACCACTTTGTTTTCCTCTGCAAATAAAAGCTAGTCGTGGGTGTGTTTGTTTGTGTTAATGGACAGTTCAGTTCTGCTTAGACCTTCCCTCAATTATCCAAATAAGAGAATTCTTATTACCCATGTAATAGTTGTTTACCTACTGGTCCAAAAATATATAATAGCTTATTAGTTATTTAACAACTATTAATCCCATTAATACTTTTAAGTAGTTCAGGTAAATGCAGTGTTTTCATTTCCATCGTCATCAGATATGAATCATTTTCTGCAGTAAAACTCATGCAGTTTGACAAATGACAGTGGTTGGAAGTGCTAATGTTTTCTTCAGTTGATGATATATCATATTGCAAAAGTTCATTTTATCTGTTTTGATGTAATATCCTTTGAATTTACTTCAGATTTTACGAATATCAACATGATGAATACCTTGAATATTGGAACATATCAGATTTTTGCTGAGAAAATAAATGCAGAATGCAGAACTTAATGAAGCTGAACTTAATGATTTTGAAGTTGCTCACAAAAATAGTTCTTGTTTAAGAAACATGAGTAATGCAGTTGACTTGTTCACAATGCCTTGAAGGCAACGCTGTAATGTCCACTTTGAGAGTCCAAAAACCTGTGTACATGTTCACAAAAGTCCAACATGCTTCGAACAACATGTGTTTTAAGAACCAGAGCATGCATAGTTAGATTTATATACTGAGGATACAGAAGGAAGTAGCACAAAAAATGAGGACTATTTACACAAATTATTTTTGGGTTCCTCATGTTGTTTTAATTAAAAGATGGGAGATCAAGCAAAATACTAAATTTTTTGATATTTTCAAGGGCAGGAGAGCAAGAGCTCACACTGACCATATATAAGATTTTAATGATTTCATTTATGCTGGACTGTGAAATCAGGCTTTCCTGGGTCACTGGCCATGCTAGGATTATGGGTAAAGAAACTGCAGATATTACTCCAAAGTTAGCTTTAAATAAATTGGGATTAGATGTTCCCTTTGGGAAAAAAAAAAAAAAAAAGTAAGGCAGAAGTGAAATCAAAGTGAGTCTTGAAAGGCAGACGCACACACTATGATGAAAAACATATCTACTGTGGCAGAGAGTTGTTTTACACTGAGGCAGGTGCACTGTGGGTTATATACAGTATATGTTGGCAGATTGAAAACATCCAACTAGATTCTGTTAGTGGGGTAGGACATCGATGTTTAACCCAGTAAAGCCTGAACCATTAAATCGTTGGCAGAGAATGAATGAATTCCACCCCCCTGGTGGATTATCTGTACATTGCATGTACCTAATTGTATACATCAGGTTTTTCCAAGAGAAAAAATATCACACTAATTAATTAGAGGGTTTCAAAACTCATGTACCAAATATGATATGTTTGGCGTTATAGGGTTAAACGATGGGCATATCAACACGCTAAAGCATCCTTTAACTCATAAAGACCCAAACAATCACCACCGTATTATAACATACAGTAAATTGTAAATTACAGATTTTGAAAGATCTGGAAAAATGGGCAAACTGGCTCACTGACAGCATTTTTTTATAGTGAAAATAAGAAACAAAAATGTCCAGGTGGACCATTTTAGGGGTTAAAGGTTTAAGAAAATAAAATATCACTCCTTTTAAGGAAGAGAGAAACATTTATTTGGGACCTGACACAACAGTAACTCTGGGTCCGAATGGATTAAACTACAAAAGGTGATTTTTTTATTCCTGTGTGAACATGTACAAATTCAGTTTTACACAGAGGATATTAACTTGTAGACATAAGACAAAAACATATCAACCTTGGGGGCTTTAGAGGCTCTATAGAAAACAACTTGCCTTTAGGGTAAACTCCCAAAGCTATAGAATATGACTGTTTTTGTGTCTTTCTACTATTTGTTCCCAAATTTCTGACTTGCCTGTTTTTAAACTTTTGCCTTTTCTGTACTTTCTGCACTTTGCCTTTTACGTACTCCCTCATGTTTTAGTTGTTTTCCTAGCCTTGACCCTTGCTTGTCTGCAGATTTTGGTCAACCAGTTTTCATCTGACTTAAATTACTACGGGGAAAACCCTGCAAAACCTTACCAGTGGAAATGCTGCGTTACCAGCAACTTAATCACAGAGGTGTGGTCTATTACAGCAAACTGATTAAGAATGAATGTGATTGGTGGATCAGTGTGTGCCAGGTACCCTTGGAATTGGATCAGAACATGTTAGTTTCATTTGCCTCAAACAGTGATGTGACTTACGCACATGTACATTGCAGTAAAGATGATCAAATGCTAGCATGTAGCTCCAATACAGGACCTTGATCCATGATGATTCAGAAGATGGTTCAATATGACTGATATTCTGGGCTGTTCAGTGCAGTGACTCGTCCTCCTCCACACAGGTGGCGGCGCTGTTCTACCAGTAGCATGTTTGTTCCCATGCTACTGTTATGCGCCGTTTCCACTACATGGTATCGGCTCTTTCGCATTTCCATTTACGAAAAAGGACCTAGAATCTGGGACCTGATACTAGTTCTTTAGTACCGCCTCAGCCAAGGTTAAAAAATGTTGGGACCGACATCAAAACATCTCGACACTGATTGGTCAGACAGTTTTCTCAATCAGAGGCGGAAGTAGACAGGAAATAGCGAAACATTAAACCACACGATGACAGAACAGATTCAGTCTTTGGTGGCAGACATAAAAATTCAGACGAGAAAATACACGAGTGAGTTTTCGGCAACTCTGAGCAGACGACACCGAAGTAACGCGCCACGTCAGAGTAACGATTCGAGCATAAATGGAAACGTAGCACAGGAATACCAAGTAAAGCCAGTACCATGTAGTGGAAACGGGGCATTAGTTTATTTAAAGGTCAAACTGCATTATAAGACATACTATACACTGTCTGTGGGACGGTTTTACTGAACCACATGGTCCTGAGCGACTTCATTTCGGGTATGTACAATAATTTTCTTCGACGCGATAATTTGAAACTTCTGGTTTGAAAACTTCTCAACTGGCAACACTGATCATGTTACTTCACATAACAAATCCATCTGCTCTCCTCTTCTTCTGATGCTCTACACCAGGCAGACTACACATAACCAGTGTTTCTGAATTATTTTCAGTGTAAAGTTGCTAGATCTTGTCAATATTTTTGGAACAATGGTTGTCTGGTTCACTGACAGTACTCTGCATCAATATGGGTGACTATTTCTGTTATGCCATTTCATAATATTTCTGCCATTTCATATCTATTTTTCACAATCTTTGAAAAGTTGCCCTCACTCTGTATGAACACCACCCTCCATGCTGCTAATAAACCCTGAAAATGGTAAGTTATGACAAACACACAAACTATTTCTGTGGCGTTTTCATTTGTAGGGGTATATTCATTTCAATGCCTTTTCCCGTATATTCCACCAAACCAACTTCTTTCATCCTGCTCAAGCAATATAGATAACATTTATTACATAATTATGACAGTGTGGAGATAGGTCTAGCTATTTGGGACCGGAATACAAGTCGAGGAGAAAAGGGTGATGCTTAACTTGCATCCATTCACACCCCAACACATTAATCCTTAAAGACCCAGAGCTAGTTTTGTGGCAATTCCAAGATGTATTTTTTTCCCTCTATATTTTACTTGAACAAATGTTGTGACATAACTAGTTATAGACGGAATAAATTAAGACAGGTTGCATAAAGCTACTTGATTTTTGCCAAAATGAATATGAAGATAGCTTTACAGCACCTGGAGGGTTCAAATTAGGGTCCAAAAACACAAATAAATGAACAAAAGACTAATAAAAACTGATTTCACAACATATGACCCCTTTAAGTGACTGATCACCATTTATTGTAATATTATCCAATATCGGTCGAATAAAGGAAAGGTAAGTCTACATCTGAATGCAGGGTTAATATTATTTGTAAAATAATAATAAGAAAAATGGTTTATTTGATGTTTACTTTTGTTGTCCATCCATGACACTGCCATTTGTCAAAACTCTTACTCTTTAGGTATGATAAAGTATTTTTTTTTTCATTCTACCCAATTATTATTACATTGTAAAGCGGTAGGTTTAAAACACAAGTGTCAAAGTCCAGTCCTCGAGGGCCAGTATCCTGCTTGTTTTGAGATGTTTTCCTCTTCCATCACACCTGGTTCAATTAATGATCAGTTCATCATCGTCTGCAGGAGCCTGATTATGATGAAATGGTTTCCAGGTGTGATGGAAGAGGGAAATATCACCCCTGGTTTAAAGTATATGCACTGAATACATTTGAGGATGAAGTTCACTTTTGACAACTTTGTAATTCTTGCAAAAAAAAAAAGTCAACACTAAACAACTATTATACATTAGTGGGGTCCTCACACGCACATGGCATTTGTTGGGAAACCCTGATTGTACAGCCTTTCCTACACAAAGCACAGTGTAGTAAATGAACCCAGCTGCATGTAGTAGTGCCTTTAGCATTTTTACTAAAGGATGAGTAGGCTGGCTGCCCCAACCGGAGAGTGGGATCAGTGTAATCCCCTTGGTCTTTTGACTTTTCTATTCTCCTGCACTTGTGGGAAAATGCACTATCGCCATTTTTTTTCTCTCCCAGATACTGTATGAGCTGTCTATCCATGTCCACAGGGAGTCATGCGTGGACTGCCCAAAGCCTGAACATCAGCAGGTGGTCTGTGAATCAGTCTTACATCAACTCCAAAGACTAACCACTGATGCAGCTGTGCCGAGGCAACAATGTTACGTAGGCCTACTGCCTGATGCTTTATCTCTGCTCCTTGGCTTCTTCATTATTTAGCTTCTTTATCAGAACTGACTGCCAGAAGGCTTTTATCTTGATTCTCAACCAACCATGCATCATGGACAATTTTCAATATTTGGAGTATATTTTATCTAAGCCCAGGGAAACCGCGGCACATGCATAACAAACTCTTCTGCACAGTGTAATTCAATAAAGTCCAGAAAAAGCCTGAGGCACTTTAATCTGTGTGTCCTGATAAAGACATGTTCAAAGCTGTTGGGCACCATGGAAACGGGGATGTCGAGATTCACTTTGCTGTTCTCTAGCTCATTTAAGGTTTGCTAAATATTTGATATTTCATCCCCTTTAAAGCCTCGGCATTATATTGACTTCAAGGATGGAACGCATAATGTGTACAGGATGACGCACAGGAAACACCTCTGTTATAACGGCTCTCATCTGGTTTTGAATCTTGAATATTCATCTTTCTGAATAGATTTAAAATGACATTATATTATCTCGAGGCAAAGTTTCCTGCCCTAGGGTTTGGTATTCCCCAGGGAACTCTAATAGGCCTCAGGATATTTAAAAGAATCAGGGAGAACGTCACCTCATGCTGTTATAATCCTGTGTAATTTTCACTACATTTTATATTCAGAGAAAGACGGTTCATCATTCACATTTTCTCTTACTGTCGTGCTGAGTGATGAATCCCTTTAGATCACTGTTAGAATAGTCACACACAGCACATATATGCATGTGTTGTTGATACATTGACATTTGAGTAGAAACCACCAAAAAGGATGTAAAAGGAAGGAGTTCAATGATATTGAAATAGATGTACTGTTAAATAGTCAATGGTTAAGTTTGTAAAATTCCTATATTTGTATGTGTAAAGCTTGTGCTGAGGTCTGTGCGTTCTACAACAAACTGCACATTAACCCATAAAGACCCAAAGATCCACCGTTGAATCAAATCATTTACTAATAAACAAGTTAAATACCTGTTGATCCACTAAACCTATCGATACATGTATGTATATATGTTCCATAGATGTAAATGTAATTATGCAAACTCCAGCTGATCTACTTTGGATAGTTCAAACTCAAATACAAGACAAGGAAATGCACTTAACATCCAACCAGAGGTGCAAAAAGCACTTTGTGTTATATCCTATTGTATTATCATTTGCCTTGGTAATCAGAAATAATGATTATCACAGTATAACTGCAAATCATAATTTGCCAGTCGTCATTTTACTGGTTGTGAATGTGCTATGCTCTATATGTCTGAAATCTCCAAAAAAAAAGTTGATTTGACAGTTATCGATATCAACCAACTAGCTTAAGCAGGACGAAATCAGCATACTATAATGAACAAAATATGTTTCTAAATGAACATGATTTTCCAGCGGCTATGTATGTTTCTTTTTTTTTTTTTTCAGTACCATAAAAAAACAGCCAAAGGGTTCCTGATAGTGTAAATGTTGCATCAGGGATTAAAACAGTATCTTTTGACATAAAAATAGAAGCTTAAAAAGGACACTGCCCAAGTTACACATGCCATGATGACAACTAGAAGGTGACAGGAGGTGGTGATGTGTCATGTAGAGCTGAGAATTAAGGAAATAACAGGGGAGGTGGGAGTGATGGGTGTCCAGTCTGATGCTTGAACTGACAGTGATGCCACTCTAGACATGACACTTTCTGCAGACTTGTCACATGGCCAATATCATCCAAAGGGTTGGTTTTTTTAATGGGATCAGTATACCTGTTTTGTTTGTTTTGTTTTTTTTTTTTTGTCTTTGCTTACATATTTAATTCATTACCCTGAATTGCATTTCCATGTTACTACAGTCCAGTTGATTTAAGAATGATAATCAAATATAGGTAGTCCTCGGGTTACGAACGAGTTTCGTTTGTACGCTGTCGACGTACCCGAATTCACGTGTAAGTCTGAATTAACCCTTTAGTACCCCTAAATCTCTAAATAACTATCCAAATACATGTATTATACTTCTATATGAATACTTGGAGATGTTTGGCTGGAAGGAAATCTTCCTCTTTTCCTCCCAGATCTCATGGTAGCACCGTACACTGTCCCTCACTCCCCTTGAAGCTTTAGAAAAGCGTTCCATATTGGGATCCCCTGCCTTGAATCGTGCAATAGCCTGTTCTAGAAGTGAAAAGGAGAATGTATGTACAGTATACAGTATGTATGAACAGTAATGGCGGCATCAAAATAACATAAGTTGAGTACGTCGTAACCTGAGGACTACCTGCATATACAATAGGTGTAGTTTTCTTCTATTCGTGGAACTAGTGGATTGAAATAGATAATGAGCACTGACATTGTATTACTATCTTAAGAAGATGTTTACTTCAACTTCGACGAAAGGTGCTAATACATTTACATACCCTGAAAGACTGCACATGGGGTGGTCATGGTCATGTTCCAACATAACATTGATCCAAAACACAAGGCCACGTCCACCTGTCATTGGCTACAGCAAAAAAAAAATGAAGATGGAGTGGGCATCTCACTCTCCTGACTGCAGTATCTGAGGCACATTGTGGAGGTCTGAAACATGCAGTTCATGCAAGAAAACCCAAAATCATAAAGGAACTTAAGGTGTTTTTGCCAAGAAGGCAAAACGGGCAGCTTTAGCATCTGAGAAAATAAAATTAAAAAAAAGCTCAACCACAACGACCACAAAAGACTTTAAACTGTATTGATGGTAAAGGAGCCGAAATAGAGCATTAAGAGCTAGGCTCATTTGGATAGTTTCTCTTGTCAGTGATGACTTCTTTCAGCTTTTCCCTTCCGGGGTCACCTTCACATATTGATTTGGCAGAGGTATTTATGTCGGATGCCCTTCCTGTCACAACCGGGCTTGGAACCAGCACAATGAGGCTTGTGGCCACATTGGGATGTACAGTGTAAAGGAGTTTTCCCAAGGGATCACCTGGGTCTTGAACCAGCTATCTTCCACACCAAAGTCAGTGGCGTTAACCAGAATTTCTCTTGTCAGTATGATATAAAAAGTGCAAACACATTTATTGTAGATCATTCGTTTATCAGACAGGGGTAGATGTTTGTTTACCTTCTTTACTAGTTTCAGTTACTTCCTGTAGCCTTCGTCAGAAGCGTCACAATTAAGTTACTGTGACACGTCTTATCTGGAACTAACACATTGCGAAACACCCGCCTCCCAAACTTTGTGATTGGTTGGTATAGAATAGTTCATTAATATTTCACAGCGACTGGCCCAATTCCAGACGGTACTGAATACACTGAGAAAACCATATGGCTGGCCAGGCGAGTTAAATACATCACGCAGCAAAATGTAACCAGTGTATTTATTCATTATATGATAAAGTAGGAGGCATTTTCAGTGTGTACCTGTGTGATTTATGTTCACACCTTTGACCACCGTGCTTCTTTGGTTTGGTTTAATAATTTAGTTTGTTTAAGGAAGTAAGTAAAGCTGCTTCAGGGACTGCTAATTAATCAGAAGGTAGCTTGTTGACCATGAAAACAATTAAATATGCAACTTTCATTCTGTTCAATTCAGATTTAATTGAATAAAGTTATAAATAAGTTAAGTAGTCCACACAGCAAAATGCAAGTAGGAGCAAATTGCTTTACATAAAGGTAGATTAAAACACCATGATGCAAAATTATGTCAATGTAGATACTAAAATGCAAAATGTACTTAAACGCAAACATTAATTTAGCGTGGCTAAGTTTTAGGTATATTAGCATCTGAAATGTTACCAAGTGGCAAAAATGCTATGATTTGTGATACTGGTGATGTGGTGTAATACTGAGCTCCTCTTCCACAGTTACTTTAAGATTTTTAACTCGACCATTTGTTTTCAGTGGCACAGACTAGATCCACAGTGACCAACTCTCTCTGGATTTTGACTGTTTCTGCCAGTTAGTAGCTAATTTTATCCAAGCAAATGAGCAGGGGTGTTATGTGCTACAAACCATCAACAGATAATGAGATTAAGAGTTGTGTTATTGGTGAATTTATGGTATCTGATGTTATGGCTGCTGATGATATCCAAGAGGAAACATATTGAAATTGGAAAAAAAAAAAAAAAAAGAGAGGAC
This sequence comes from Maxillicosta whitleyi, assembly GCA_029822895.1. Classification (NCBI taxonomy): domain Eukaryota; kingdom Metazoa; phylum Chordata; class Actinopteri; order Perciformes; family Neosebastidae; genus Maxillicosta; species Maxillicosta whitleyi. The sequence continues at coordinate 6,954 of JAPSES010079091.1, read as the reverse complement.
ACAGAGTAGAGCCCTGAGGCACCTCCACGAGCTTATATTTACTAGAAAGGAAGACGGTATGTGTGACACAAATCATAAAGGAAAGGTAGGAGTCCAATATATAACATAATATATCCTATTTGACTGATAGTTAAATAATTTGGTATTGAACTGGATCAATAACACTGGGTTACAAAAAAAAAAAAAAAAAAAAAAAAAATTGGGAAGTTGTTTGTTTTTTCAACTGAATTAAGACCATTTTACACTGAATCCAAAAATGATATCCATTTTTTCTCAGTCAGGTCAGGTTTTTAGGCTAATTTGATTTTGAAAACCACAATCGTCTGATTAAATTAATTTACATTTTTGTGACATTATCAGTTGATTTCCGTTAATATTTCTCATCCAAAAACGCTCAAAACATTATTTTTCTAACAGAATGTATTAATTAAATGTTACAAACTTCAATGATATGAGAATACCCGTACATGTTAACAAAAAACAAATATGTAGCTTAGTTCAGAAAGTTGACCTGATTGAGCAAAACCAATGGGATTTTTGGATTCATCAAAATGATCCTAAATCAGCTAAAAAAAAAAAAAAAAAAAAAAAAAAAAAAAAAAACGTGAACAACAAATTTGGTGTTGACCAGTGTAGTATAGGGCTTATCTTTAACTGGGACTGTGCTTTATGATGTAAGTTTTTCACAACTTTGTCTTATATATAGAAGCAAATACAAATAATATAGTATGGTGTGTAAGGATGAATGCAGCAAATAAACATTCATGCTTATTTAATAAAAGGTAAATGCCTGGATTATGGAATCATAATCATTGTATAATTATGTATCTGCACATTTGTTTTCATTTAATTTTTTTCTGGCTACTTTTTTTTCCACACATTTTAAAACCGCTATCATAAAAATATATATTTATACCACTGAAATAATCATTTGTGGTGCTTTCCCTTTGGAAAAATTATTCTTTCCTCTGCAGAAGAGAAATGAAAACCATTAGTGTTACTACAGATAAACTTAACATAGATCTGGGTTCTTCTGGGGAAAACTCATCACTGAGTCGAACCCTTCCACAGGGCTTTTCTGTCTTTTTTGATTTCATTTTTAAGCACCGCCATCAATTATGAATCATCAACTTGAACAGCCTTCTCTACTATCCTCCTGATGTTATCCGTTTGGGTCCACGCTAATGTTTTGATCAATTTCACAATAAATACTTGTTTACATTAAAGATGACCATCAATAATATTTGAGAGCTGCTGACTGCTGATATGATACAAATCCTATTGATCGCCTGAGTAAAGCCACCCAGCTCGATCAGCTCTGTTAATGGCATGGCAAGTATTTTCAAAAGTCTAATTTCAGATTCCATTAATAAGTAAACAGGTAATGACATCCAAAAGCTCGAGTCCTGCTGCTACAAAGATCCAACATTTTTCTTAAGACTGATTCCCTGTTTTTAAAGAGAGAGGCAACAGTTGAACATTTACATTTTCTTTGAATTCAGGTCAGAACGAGCATTTGCAAAGCTTGTCATTCACAAAAGTAGTGCAGAGGGGGCCTGCATCTAAAAGTGCTCCACATCCATTTACATTTTAAAGTAACACACTATGCAACTGTACACCAGTGTGCCATTAGTAAGCATTTCTTTTCAACGCTCTTCCTCAGAAATAATCTAACTAATAAAACTGTAGCTGCAATTACATTTTCTGAGGTATAATTAGGGTCTGGATTTTCCTTTTTAGATGGTTGATTAATTAAAGTAAACAAATACATATAATCAAATTCCCTCATAGGGTGCTGGTAAAATCCAACATTGATATAAATCAGCCTCTGGGACAACGTTCAGAGTGCAGAATTTGAACCATAGCACTCGATATACAACTAACACTGAACTAAGAAGTCACATGGCCACATCTAACATGTAGCTCCGCCCACTTTCTCCAGTCTCAATCTCACTGACTGTACAGAGCAAATAACACTATAAAACATTTACAACAATAATGCCTGTTCTATACCATATACTATCATTAACTTGTTTCTTCCGTCAGTTGCCACAGTACTGTGGTAGCAAAATGCACTAAAGAATGTACTGAAGTATACACCATGCATCACCACAGTACTGTGGCAACAACAGGTGAATGAGTTCATGTAAGACTATCCATGATTGTCTATTACCACAGAACCAATCAAATGTTAGCATTTGTACTACAGCCAAAACGATATTTTGTGGCACAGTACTGTGGCAGTGACACTGCCATAAAAAAGACTATATTATATTGTTGTAACTTGCAGGGAGCCACCATATGCAGTACTGTTGATATACAGTGTGCTTTGTCCATGAGTGTCAGACCTGAAATCATATATATATATGCATCTAACTTGCTTCTTTGAGTCCCAGATCCAATCCAAACCCTGTCAGAGTCATTTCAGCTCAGAGAAAATCAGTCAACGTATTGACATGCTCTTTTCAAGCTTAACAAATTGACAAAGATTCATAAACAAACACAAGCCGTCATACATCACCACCAATCTGACCTTAACTTGAAGTAAACATCGGACCGCACACAAACTCTCAAGTCTCCCCACTTTTTCTTTCTTCTTTCTTTCTTATTTTGTGTACTTCTCTGTACTCAAAGCCATTTTTTTTCAGTTCATGGTCCAATTTTGTAGTCAGTGGAGTGTGGCAGAAGCATGGACTAACATCAACACGAGATTGTGGAATCTGTAACAGGCTTTGTTACAGTTCAGAGCTGTTTATGCCAATATGTGTCTGGTAGGAAACAGACGAAAGGCCCTCGAGGCTACCGAAGGATAGATGTTAGGAACTGGAGCATGATGCTTAGATTCTGGTGTCTTTATATTGTTTCTTGCCAGAATAATTCAAGTGACATTTGACACAATGACTTTGCATAAAATGGATTCATTTTGTTTAAAGCAGAGCTGAAATAAGGGTAAGAAAACCTTCTTCCACATGAAATACTATCATCATTTCAAGTTTAATTTCAGGTTTGTGTTAGTTTTGCATGACAAACTGACTTGTAATGTGATGAGAAATTTGATGCAGACACAAGCAAAAAGTCCATTATTGTCTTACGTCACCATTTTTTCCATTCAGTTGTTAAAGATAAAGGCTGTCACACTGTGTCTGTAAACAAAAATAGAAATCTAACTTTTACAAACTAAATTTGCTAACTTAATTTTATAACTTATTTTATTAAGTCAGGTTTGTTTTTACCTATTTGGGTCTTGAGGAAAATGAATAAGTGATGTGCCATCTTGATTTCAGAGGGGTACCAGCATGTACCACCCAAAAAATAACAACAATGAGGTAACAAATTGAAGAACAAATAGATAAAACACAAAAATAATAATAATAATAAAAAATTAAAAAAAAAATCAGATGTAAACGCCTTCATCCAAAATTAGGCGTGTTTGTTCAGTAAAGTTATAATGACCACACATATGCATTCCTCAGTATGTAGGAAAAAATGCATAAATTCAATTCTGAATATGAAAGGTTTCAGGGGAAAAAGAAAAAACAAAACTGTAAAAAAACCAAAGAGTGTATTATTTAGTCACACCACTCCTTTAAACATAACTCAACTACTTTTCTTCAGGCAATATGAAAAGAGAATGAGAAATAAGTGTGTGTGAGTGTGTGTGTGTGTGTGTAATATCCAACCATACAAAAACAACATACATTATACAAGAAATGATATTTAACTTTTTTTTTTTTTTTAAATGAAATTCTGCATTTTCAAACACTTCCCTGTGCTCTACATAAACTGTAAATGTTCTTTTTGGGTCTGAAGTCTTCATTAATTCAACTCCACAGGTCGATTTTCAACACTATTTATGACTAATGACACCAGAAAGGTCATTTTGAGCGCTGGCCCTTTAAATACAAATGACCCATTTCTCACCCCGCCCCCTCCAGGTTGTTGCTTTCTGTCCCGTTCAACCACTTGTGTTAGTTAATACAACCAGCAACTGAACATTTTAGGTAAATGGCTTGAAGTTTGGACATATTTTCAGTTTTTACTACAACCGCTGCTGCTGATAAACAATTATGTCGAACTCAGAAATGTTCATCTGAAGCCTCGAAAGTATTTGTAATGTTGTGATGTAATTACTTATAGATGATTGGAAAAAAAAAAAACAGTTGAAAGAAATCCACTAAATTTTCACCAAAATTAATATAAAAGATATTTTTGCAGCATTTGGAGGGCTCAAATTCTAACTTAAGTTAATTTATTTGTGTATTTGGACACTAATAATTCATAAAGTGGGTTTAGATAAATATGAGCACTTTAAAATGAGAAGAAAAAGCATGTTTAAATTAACCAATCGACAAGATAGTTCTAATATCAGCAGATATTATATATGTTATAAACTTAAATTCTCTTTCGCTCAGAAAAAAGGAACAGAAAAACAGTTGTGCACAGTCACTTATGACACATATGACATAAAAATGTGCAAAACATTTTTGTAAATAGGAAGGATACAGGAAGCAGATGCATTTAAGTACAAGCTGAAACCAATGACTTTATCTTCTTACATTTCAGAGCATCACACCAACATAAAATGATGAGTAATGAAGAGTCACAGAGGACAAAGCTGCATCTCTTTTATGATGCATTAATCCATTTAAAAAAACTGTGTTACTTTAGCGTCTGTTCCCAAATTTATCACCATTTATTGAAATATTATCTTTTTTATTTTGTGTTTTTCAGTGACAATCGGGTATTTTCCTGTATTTAATTTACTAATCGTGTTGATGTTTATTAAAACTCAGATTAAAGTTGAAGGTTAATTGATCAGAAACGGAGAAAAACTGAAGAAAATGTGACCTTTTCAGTAACATATATTAATAACTGAACATAAAGTGTCTACATCCACTGTCATTGATCCAACTCCATGGGTTTTACTGGTGAATCAATGTTGTAGAAGATGGCAGTGTTTCCATGGTAACTACAGAGCCTCTGAACGTCCAAATGGGTCATATCTGATGACCATGAAACTGTGTTTTACACCAATTATTTACATTTATTGATACGATTAATGCAAGGGTTCAGGGTCCACGTACAGTTTAATATAAGATAAACGGGCCAGACCAGTAAAAATAATATAAATAATATGATAAGAAATTATAAATATGGTCATCTCCAAATTTTCTCAATGTTTTTGACTGGAAAAGGTTAAATTCCATACTGAAAATGTTCATTTATGAACTGTCCTTGAACATAACATGAACAACCTGAAAATTCTTAAGAAAAATAATCACAATATTATACCTTAATTTATCATTTATACACACGCAACACAATTTACAGATCACAGTGGATCTATAAAAACAAAAAAATATTTAATAACGGGTAGATCATTGATAAAATTCCACATATTTCTCTTAAGACATTTCATATTTGTTCAGGTTTTCCCACATTTTTTTAAAAAGGCTAGTCTGTAAAAGTCAATATTTTTGCATAATTTTACATGTTTGACTCTAAAACAAAGGGGAAAAAATTCTGTTTTTCATTATTTATACTTTGTTACAATAGTATTTTACTGGTTTGACACAGTTCAGATTGAATTAACCTAAAATGATTTGAACATCTTTGATTGTTAATATCTTAAGTGTAATTTTTGCATTTTCCATGGGCCGGATTGGAACCTTTTGGCGGGCCGGTTTTGGCCCCCGGGCCGCATGTTTGGCAGCTGTGGATTAGTGGATCGAACAGGTGGCTGTTTGGGTCTTTATGGGTTTAAGGTCTGACTGAAAGAATATTTAAATAGTTTATAGTGTGTGATGTGACGTAATAGAAACAACAGCCTCTTCCGCAGCCAATATAGTATTTTTCCTAAACCTTGGGAAAATCTTGTAAACTTGTTTGCAATTCTGTTTTTGCTGTTTGTCAAATCCCCCACAGTAATCAGAGGAGCAGATAGAGCAGCAGAAGCACTTGATAGACTGTGACTCACGGGGTCAGACCAGAGGAACATAAAATGGGCCAAATATCCAATTGCAGGCAGCTTTGGAAGTTGTCGAAGCTGATAGAAAAAGAATGTTTGGGTGCAATTTTCGTGAAATGTTGTCGGTAGCAGCTTTGGATGAGCACCAAGTCAACTTTCGTGTAACTGTTCAATAAGGTCTGAGCACTGGAGCAATGCCGGCTTCATTCTACGCATGTTCATATACTGAAGTCTGTATTTGTGCTAGGACTGTTTTCCCTTCCAATCATGAAGCCAAACCAGGGAACCAAAGGACAAAACAGGAAAGGAAAAAAAAAAAATTGAGAAAATCTGTTCAAAGCAGCTTTTACCGGTACTTCAGTGCTGCTTTTTTTTTTCTTTATAAAATTTAGAAAACATTTGAGCATTTCTCTTTTTTTTTTTTTTTTTTTTTTTTTTTTTACAGTTTTCAGCTTCGGTTTCACTACCAGTGTGTGTGTGTGTGTGAGACAGGGGCATTCCAGGTGTTTGACTAAGAATAAAGACACTAAATAAAGACACCACATCAGGCTTACTTTTAGTTTCTGTATTGTTTTACCAGCTGAAAATGACTATGATCAATATCAATATGATCAATATAATGAAAGTTTAGCTGTGTAACTTGTTTAGAATGGTGATGTTTACCTCAGAATAGCGCTAACCAGCTAGTGGTAGATGCATTTTAAAACTGCTAGCAGTAGCCGTCTTTCGACAATAAAGATCATCAAGATCTAACATTACTGACAGTTGGAAATAATTGTTTCATCTTCCATCCATCCATCCATTTTCAACTGCTTAGTCCCTTTCGGGGTCGTGGGGGGGCTGGAGCCTATCCCAGCAACTATGGGCGGAAGGCAGGGTACACCCTGGATGAGCCGCCTCGTCAAAAGTAAAAAAGAAAAATACTTTGCGCATCTCAGCTAAAACATACAGTACACGTTAACCTACCTTGCACTTGCTGTACAGAT